>JANRGW010046969.1:0-13254 GCA_024733675.1 Psilopsiagon aymara
CAGGAGCAGAGGGAAGAAAAAGGGGGAAGTGAGTGAACAAACTGCGTGGCTGATTTATGGCTTAAACCATGACATTCGGAAATACTTTGTCGGTCAATTTATAACAACACTCTTCTCACACTTCCCATCACACTGTTCTCACACTTCCCGTTACACTGTTCTCATACTGTTCCTCACAGTGTTCCTGATGCTATACTCACACTGTTCTCACACTGTTCCTCATGCAGTTCTCACACTTCCTGTCACACTCTTCTCACACTTCCTTTCACGCTGTTCTGGCAATGTTCCTCATATTGTTCTCACACTGTTTCTCATGCTGTTTTCACACTTCCTGTCACACTGTTCTCACACTGTTCCTCACACTGTTCTCACACTTCCCCTCATGCTATTCTCACACTTCCTGTTATGCTGTTCTCTCACTGTTTCTCAGGCTGTTCTCACACTGTACCTCATGCTGTTCTCGCTTTTCTCACAGTGTTCCGCATGCTTTCTCACACTTCCTCACTGATACACTGTTCTCACACTGTTCCTTACACTGTTCTCGCACTGTTCTCACACTGTTCCTCATGATGTTCTCACAGTTTCTCTCACACATTGGCCATGTCTCAATCCCATCCCAGCAGCAGCACCAGTGCTGCTAATGGCTCAACTGTGCCCTGTGCTGGGGCAGCTGCAGAGGCATCTGGGACCATCTGTAGCCAGCCCTGCATAGCATGGGGCAGCCGCAGCCTCTCCTCACAGCGATCCCCCACAGCCACCGGCACAGACATGGACATCCAGCACAAATAGGTTCAGGACAGGCAGGCACACACCCTGCTGACATCTGTACACATTTGTCCATCTGTTACTTGCACCTTAAGCTCACTATGTAAAAATAGCATCATGTTAATCAGGATGGGCTTCAAAAGTCAATCAGGAATGTGTTGAGGGAGCTGGTGCTGCTGAGGGCATGGCCACTTCGGCCGCAGTTCATGCAGAGATCCCTCAGGTACGTGCACAATTCAGTGACTCTCAGCGTAGATGGGACATCAAGCTCTGCTGGGTGGTCTCTCCTGGTCAGTGTGCAGTGTTTCAATCTACGTTAGGAAAGTCTGAGCACAGATTGTCTTCCTGGAGTTTCAACCAGATGATCAATACTTGCTGGAAATTGCTTTACAGTTTATTTCTTCTCACAGATTCTTGCCAGTAGTTCAGGACCCACTTGTCTTCCTCCTAAATGCAACTAAAAACCCAACCCAAAACACCACCAGAAAAGGGGGGGTTGGGGTGGGGAGGAAGAAAAGACTGACATGGAAAGCAACTGCAGCTACCTTTCCTACTGTACCACATAGTTCCAGAGAATGGCACTTGGAGGCCTGGAGCTGTGCATTTAGGTCTTTGGGAGTCATTCTGGGATAAGCCTCTGGAACTGCAAGAGGTGTATCCAACTGATTGTCTGAAATGTGAGAATTTTTGTCTCTGCTATTGCATGCAAAGCTTTTTACTAGAAAGGGACACTGGTGGTGATTTGCTGGTAAAACCAATGTTCTGCAAGACTGAAGGCATCTGTTCCCCAGGGCTTCATTCCTGCTGTAGCCTTCCAGGGCTGCAGAGGAGAGTGCTAGATGGCATTTCTTATTATCATTTTTTCTCTGCTGTTAAACTGAGTTTTGTTTTTATAGATGTGAAAGAAAGTCACCAGTGACCTTTCTGTTCTCAAGTTGCTCTCAGAAACAGGAGGTAAAAGTATAACTGTAGTGAGCATCTGAAAGGAGAGCAGTGAATGTTAGGGCTGAAGGCTGTTGCAAACTCATCACAGCTCTTTCTAGTGGTCCATTTGTGTATTTGAATTACTGATCAGTCTCTTATAAAACTGTTTATATACCAATAAGCATTTTATCATAATGGCCAGAAAACTCTCATAACTGCAAGAGATTATAAGCATCTTTGGTTTGTTTAATTGCTTTTTAGTGTGTTTCTAGTAAGCATTTGTAGGAGAAACTTGGTTAGGAAAGTCAAAAGACCACAGACATACCTGACACAGCAAATTGGCAAAATTCCTGTGGCCATTAGTTGAAACTGTAAATAGAACAGCTCCTACATATTTATAAGCAAAACCAAATGCCTGTTTGGCTGTCTATATTTCACAGCCAGTTGCTTTATTTTATAATTACAACATGTCCTTATCTTACATTAACCAATAGGACAACCAGCCCTCCAGCTGTCCCTGAATGGACTCCTAGAACAAGGATTACTTGGCGTCACTTTGGCAAAGAAAGTTACCAGAAAATGCCAGGAGCTGGACCAACATGTTCTAGAAGAAACCTTGTTCAGCCCCCCCAGGTAGGACAATTCTGATCCTAACACTCAGTAACACAATAGGAGGAGGCTTCAAATGAAGAAAACAAACCTTTAATACAAGATTTAGAAAAGATAAGTGTGCCTTTGTTTCTGCTTCTTCTGAACTAGCTATCATTTTGATAAATAGTGCAGGACCCCAGCTGTGGTGATACATTTATCTCAAAGAATGTTTTTTGCAGCCTATCAGAGATTATCAAATAGACACATGACCTTGACACTGATTCAGTGATACAGCAATGCAGTGGCTCTGTTCTTCCACTACATGGAAGGGCTCTCAAGAGAAATGAAAAATTGAACTGTATCTGCAAACCACTTGGGGTCAGGTGCAGAAAATACTAAACCCTGTAGAAAAGGCTTTTGAATACAGGGCTTTTATATTTCAGAATCTGTTGGTGTCAAGGTCAAGTTTCAAGTTTAAAGTGTTGATTTTTCTCTGAAACCTGACTTTTCATCCTGCTACAACTTTACTAAGAAAAAGCAGTGCTTCAGCAGCTTTCTGAGGAAAAAGAAATATGCTGGGATGCTGTACGCCATGATGATCCCTTCCCTAAATACTTCTATGGAGTTTAAAACATACTGACTTGACTCTGCTTGAAGTATTAGAGACTGAGGTCTGACATGTTAGCAAGTACTGCTTTTGGATAGAAACTGTGCAAGCATTTCTGCCATTAGCATACTGGATGACTTGGCTGACTCTCTACCTTAGCTCCAGCAACCCATGATCATGTGCCCCCTGAAATTATTATAGAATCATAGAATAGTTAGGGTTGGAAAAGACCTTAAGATCACCTAGTTCCAGCCCCTCTGCCATGGGTAGGGACACCTGCCACTAAACCATGTCACTCAAGGCTCTGTCCAACCTGGCCTTGAACACCAGGAGGGATGGGGCATTCAGAACTTCCCTGGGCAGCCCATTCCACTGCCTCACCACTATCTTACTAAGGAACTTCTTCCTTATATCCAGTCTAAACTTCCTTAAAAATATTTTTTGATATCAGATTGCAGATTACCTGAAAGAATTTGCTTTGTTGTGTCTGAGTTTTGTGCTTCTGAATTGTCAGATCTCTGTGAAAGCACTTTCAATTTGTCATACTGTGAAAAATACTTTTGGCTTCCATTCAGTTGTATGTAAATCTAGACAAATACTGTGAAATAGAGGAAGTGATAAAATACAGCCATTCTGGTTTTGGTTGGAATATACTAGATGTCACAGTAGCTCTCTGAGCAGAATCCTGAGAAAGCCTTCTAACTGTTGAAAATGTGGTTATTTCTTCTGAGTGTCTTTTTCACCTCATTCACTTTTTTTTTTTTCTCTTTTTTTTTGTTGGTTTTCTTTGTGGTGCATGTGTCACTCAAAGATAAATACTTGCAGGTTTTCTCCTATAGTGCAAAATATTTCTAAGTACTAGCAATGTAGATTGACACCCAGTTCTGAGCACTTGAGCTACAGTAGAATTCTTGAAAAGGTCTAGCAGAAGCTTTGCTATTTCACAGGTAATTTGCATACATGGTTTATGTTTTCTCCACAACCATAATGGATGAGAAAACAGGCTCTAAACTCTCTTTTAAAACTGCTGTGATTTTAACTGCCTGAAAGCCTTATTAGGCATAGAGAGGAAGGATTTTCAGCTTTCTGCTTCTATAGAAATACAAACAAATAAGTGAGTGATTCAGGTCTCTTTCCTTACTCCCTCCCCCATTCTAATTTTGAAATGAAATGGATAGTTTTGCTAGTCATCTCTATGTCCACATTTCCCCCTCTTTTTCTTTTCATATGTAGTAGTAAAAAATGGAATATTGGTGCAGTTTAAACAACTTAATTGTATTTTTTTTTGTATTTTTAATTCTGAACATCATATCAATTTTTCTGAAAAAGGTAGGTGTTCATAGCTTCTATTGTTGTTTTTTTGTTTTTGTTTTTTTTTTTTTTTGTTTTTTTTTTTCTGAAAAGCTGTTCTAAATTCAACCAGCAATGTTCTTTTTTGTTTTATCACTTCCTATTTGGCTGCATTATGTGTAGGACGGTCAAAATACATGCCTATGATTTATGTGGCAATGTAAAGAACAGCTACAAATGCCATGAGGCAGACAGTTTGAGTCTGTCTGATTGCTAAGTGTTTCACTGTGAAAAATGACTCCTTGTTCCTTGGATCACAGAGATTGTACAATTACATTTTTAATCAATCCAATACAAGATTCATTGGTTCTTACTATGCAGCGCATATAGTCACAGTTCAATAAATCTGCTTCTGATGTGCAGATCCAGGCTCTTGGAGCCTCCAGACACTGTATAAAAGATGATAGGCATGTCTATGTTGCCTGTGTATTTGCACAGTGTCAGGCATACAGGAGGTGGTGCTGGTACTGTTCTGATTTCAAATGTGGTATTTCATGACTTGCATTTGAATGATTAGAAATGGTGTGCTTGACCTGGCAGATGCAGAAGACGATATTCCTTTTTCTAGTTTTTTCTTTCTCAAAGTGAGACTGTGGTACTTTTAGATTCTCTTATTTAGGTTTAGCTGGGAGTGAATGAGATCCTCATATTCCAGGGCCTGATAAGGCATTACAATATCAGCAAGTGCCTGTCTGACATGGTCCCTTTGGAAAAAGGACAGAACTGTCAAGTTCTAAATTTATTTTCTTCAAATCTCGGGGTGGTAGGCAGTACACGTATTGCCAGTGGTGTTTGCAAAAATGAACCATTTAAACCCTGAAAGAACAAGACCCAGTATTAATATCAAGTCACATTTCACTTTGCAGTTTGCTCTCCAGGCTACGTTCACTGTTACTCCTGTGCAGTACTGATATTCTGCCTGTTGGTCTCGGCCTTCTGGAAATAGCCCAGGGAAACAAAGCCTTCAAACAAGAAAGAAAGGTTTTAGCATAAGGATGTTTCATTCTCAGGAATATTTTAACCACTCTGTCAAAAAGGAGGTAGGATTAATTACCAAATAGTTTATAGTTCTGCTGCATAATATATTTCTTTCTTCTCTTATTCTTTTTACTTAACTCTTCAAAGTAACCTGGTCATGTTATCACTGAGCAATATTTTCCAAAAATCAAAATGTTGTCAAACAGCCAAGGAGAGAAGCATGTTTTTGACAGTGGAAAGGAGGCACTGAGAGCCAGGGATTAAAGTCTCACATTCGAGTCAGACCTCTGAGTAAGGTAACTCAATTTCCCTGGGACATGGACATAGACAGGATACTTTGCTGTGATATTGTAAGGATTATGTAGGTCTTAAAGGGTGTTTTGAAGATGGAAAGTACCACAAGAGCTGAGAAGTTAGGCTTTCAATTATATTCCAAGAGCTCAGTGCAGGAGAGTTTCCAATGTGCTTAAGTGTTTCTGGAATGCAATTCTTCCCTGAAACCCTGTACCTATCCATTTTCTTTTTCTCAGATAAATGTTCCCATTAATGCACTCTTGCACTTTCAGAGCTTTAGGATAGCTTTTCAGGATCATAGAATAATTAGGGTTGGAGAAGACCTTAAGATCATCTAGTTCCAACCCCCCTGCCATGGGCATGGACACATCATACTAAACCATGCCACCCAAGACTCTGTCCAACCTGGCCTTGAACACCATCAGGGATGGAGCATTCACAGCTTCCCTGGGCCTATTTCACTGCCTCACCACCCTAACAGAAAAGAACTTCTTCCTTATATCCAAGCTAAATTTCTTCTGTTTAAGTTTGAACCCATTACCCCTTGTCCTATCACTACAGTCCCTAATGAAGAGTCCCTCACCAACATCCTTATATAGGCCACCTTCAGATACTGGAAGGCTGCTATGAGGTCTTCATTCAGCCTTCTCTTCTCTAGGCTGAACAGCCCCAACTTTCTCAGCCTATCTTCATGTGAGAGGCGGTCCAGTCCTCTGATCATCCTTGTGGCTCTTCTCTGCATTTGTTACGACAGTTCCATGTCCTTTTTATGTTGAGGACACCAGAACTGTGCACATAATTCTAAGTGAGGTCTCGTGAGAGCAGAGTAGAGGGGTAGGATCACCTCCTTCAGCCTGCTGGTCATGCTCCTTTTGATGCAGCCCAGGATATGGTTGGCTTTCTGGCCTGCAAGTGCATGCTGAAGCTGGCTCATGTTTATTTTCTCATTGACCAACACCTCCAAGTCCTTCTGCGCAAGGCTGCTTTGAATCTCCTCTCTGCCAAACCTGGAGCTGTGCCTGGCATTGCTGGGAGCCAGGTGTACGAGTGAGGTGCACTTGTCATGGTTAAAATTCATAAGGCTGACATCAGCCCACCTTACAAGCATGTCAGGGTCCCTCTGCATGGCATTTCTTCTCTCCAGTATATCAACTGAAGCACACAGCTTGGTGTCATCGGCAAACTTGCTGAAATCTCACTGTCCATGCCACTGACAATGATGTTGAACAAGACTGGTCCCAACACCGATCCCTGAGGGCCACCACTTATTACTGGCTTCTAGCTGGACATTGAGCCATTGACCACAACTCTTTGCATGTGGCCATCCAGCCGGCTCTTTATCCACCGAGTGGTCCACCTATGAAATTGATGTCTCTCCAATTTAGAAACAGTGGTGTTGTATGAGACAGCGCTGAATGCTTTGCACAAGTCCAGGTGGATGACATCAACTGCTCTACCCCTGTCCCTCAGTCCTGTAGCCCCATCAAAGAAGTCCACCAGTTCGGTCACACGGGATTTCTCCTTTGTGAAGCCATGCTGGCTGTCACCAAACACCTTGTTGTTTTTCATGTGCTGCAGCATGCCTTCCAGGAGAATCCGCTCCAAGATTTTTCCAGGCACAGAGGTGAGACTGACTGCTCTGTAGTTCCCTGGGTAACTACTAAAATTGAGTCCCATGTTCAAGGTACCCAAACCCCTGACTATAGCACTACCCTTCTAACCATTTATTAACCTGGCCAATCCTCCTAGCCTTTTTAAGATCCTCCCCTTTATCTGGAGAATTCACAAAAAGACTATCTGAGCTCCAGAGCCTCTAACCACGTATCCCAGGCCTCTGTAGTCCTTCTTTATAATCTCCAGGCTACTGCTATCTATATCACTAGCACCCAAAGGGATCACTACAAGTGGGTAATAGAAAGGCCTGAAAAAACATTTTATGATTTATTTCATATCCAAATGCAAAATGGCATGGGAGACTAGCATTGTTTTCTGACAGATTGTCAAGCCTGAGGCTAGTGCATATGTCTGGCCACACTGAATTCAACAATGGTAATTTTTATAGTAGGATTGCTGACTGAATTCCTACTAGACTGGTTTCTTTCTTAGAGTTTTTCTGTTGTCTTGTGTTTTTATTCAGTTTGTCTTTTCCTGCAGAAAAAGCAGTGACAAGTCCTTGGAGTGACCTTAGCTTAGAATTACAAGAAAGTCAGGTAGGTATCGTGGCACATAAAAATTCACTGGAGCATTTTCAGCTTTTTTCTACTGTTCATGTGCCCACATGTGCTGTTCTTCAGTTTCAGATACCAGTTTCTCTTTGTGAACCTTCAAGAAAGATGAGCGAAAGTAGAGTAACTTTCTTTGAGCACATTCTGTACACAAACTTCATATCTGGGAAGTCTGAGATCATGAACATTATTTGCAGCAGAGAGTGCTTTAGGATTTGAAGATTCTGAAAAAATGGGCCTTTGTACCTCTGTGCAGGTATGTCCTGTATTGTTTGAATGATTCTGCCACATGAGTCTGATGTAGCACAAGCAGTACGGAACTGGGCATTGCAGAACAAGCAGATGAACAATTTAACTGCATTTGTGCAGCAGTTCTTTCACCAGATGTAGGTAAGCATGGGCTGCTCATCACCTGGAAAGGTAGCAAGAGCTTCAGAGCAGTCATGTCCATATGCATGTCGTAAGGTATGGAATTGTGTTCTTAGTCAAGATCTGTTTCTTTATGCAGTACGTCTCTGAAGACCAGAGACTCTCTGCATCCTTCACAAATTTCATTCACTGTCCAGCTCCTGGGGCCTGAGCCTTCAAATGGCATCTTCTTGAAATACCTTCCCAAGGTAGATTAAAACTGGGAAATTACTGCCAAAGCTATATTCTGCCAGATGAAATTTCTCCAATGAATACTTTTAACAGAGATGCATCTGTTAGGTACACCAAGCTTCTCCAAATGGTGGGAGGTTTTAAAAAGAGGACATTGTAGCTGTCAAAGAGAAATCCATTATACCAAAGTGGGTACAGATTTCTGTCAATGAGAACTGAGCAAAGTTTTCTTCGAAACAGTATATATGTCTTTTGTTACACCACATTTTGTCTTCTTCATTAAACTTTACATTATATTACTGAAATAACTTGTATTCTCTCCCCTCCTTTCCTCAACATAAGGGTATAGTTTTTTGGTTTTCCATCTCTTTATTAGAACAGTAGGGATACCGCTTTTATTTCACTTTGCCATTTCTTTTTCCTTTTCTCTCAGTGCAGTTGGTAATACTCCAGATACCCTGGGCATTGGCTCAGTAGGCACTAGGCAAGGAGGGTGCTAAAAATGAGAAGGATGTTAGTTTAGGTGGGTCATTGAACCACTTTCAGCATAAGGATGCAGATGCTACCAGAGACTACATCCAAGAATTTCCTTGGCAGACTTCAGCATCTAAAGACACACAGCTGTATCTTGGCAACTGGTCCATTAGTCTTTAGCTAATTTGGTCATGCCTGATTTACAGTGCCAGTCCAGCAAATAACACTGGAGAGGAACTGAAGCAGTATGGGTGATTTTACTGTATTGAACACCATCATCTGTGATGACTTCTGCATTTGAAAAGGCTCTTATGAGGCAGATCAGGCTAAAAACACAGCTTCAGCAGCTAACAATGTGAAGCATCTGGGGCACGAATCTGTGCTCTTCTGATTTCAGTTATTAGCTGAATCAATCATTTTACTTTCCCATGCTTTTTTCTCCACCTTTTCTCATATAACTGTTCCTAGCTCCTCAGTAGATAAGTTACTACCTTTTTTCCCCTTGTTTAGTTTGCATTTAAAACTGCCGTACGGAGGATGTGACAACACGTGCTTTTTGACCTTGCAGTGCTGACCTTTATAACTAGCGTGTTTCATAATATCTCACATTGAAGACAATAAGGTTGACTAAACTAGATCTGTTTGGAGCCACCAGGGATTCGTCCATAATGCCAAAGCAAATTCAATGAGGTCACTTTTTAATACAGTAAATCTGTAATAGCTTTTGTCTCCTACCATCTGATTTATTCTTTCTGGCAAGGACTGCTGTTTTTTCCTGAAGCTGAAGAGGCAGTTTTTTGTGGTTTTTTTGTTTTGTTTTGTTTTGTTTTGTTTTGTTTTCCTAGACAGGAAATTATTTTTAAAAGTTCAGAAGTTTTTATATATAATACTTCACCGTATCTCAGTTGTATTACTTCACAGTTTTCTTTTTGATCTGCCTGTATTTTTAGGCATGTGCAGGATTTCCATAGTGAACCATACTCTGTTGCCATACATACAATGCAAAGTATTTAAAAACTTTCCTGCTTTATGGAGATAATGATAAGCTCTATTTTCTGAATAATGAAAGCAAGACCAATGCTTAAGTCTTCACATTTCATTTGTAATAAAGCAGATGTAAAATTAGTTCCAAGGGATTAAATACCCTTGATGTACTTTGAATTGTCCCATCAAACACCTTGCCCCAGAGAGCATTGCAATTGCCACATCTATTTGATTGATAATTACACTGCCAATAATGCTTAGTATCTTACACATTTTCTTGAAGTTAATCTGAAAAGCTAAAAAGTAAAGAACATAAATATATAAGTAAGATGTGCACTAGGGAGTTACTGTGGTCAAATGCACACTGAGGTCACGATGGAAGTGTAGCTCCAATTTGGCCTGGATGGGTCTGCCCACAAGAGTATGGGCTATGGTAATTGTATGTCTAGGAAGTGGTTCTGCTGTCCCAGCAGTCTGAGAGGCACCCCAAGCAATCTTGCACTGTCAAGACAGCTACTCAAGGGTACGAGTCTTGGGTCCTGTACAGCCATAGGGTTGATATAAAATGGAAATACAACTCCAGATTATTCATTGAATTGATGTGACAAGAAAAGATTGAGAAAAAAACCAGTACTTTTTATTGACTAAGTGATACCCATAGAACAGATATTTTCAGAAACACCATCAAGGTACACAAGGATGCTATCAATTTTATTCATATTATATGTTTTCTATACTATTCTAACATATTTTTCTAACACAAATCACATAATTGGAGTCTGTTAAAAGGCTAGACTTTGTCCTACAATAGCCTTTTCAATTCTGTGACTTACTGATGTGCTGTGGTAAAATCATGAAGTTCTTGCTTATGGTCAAACCTTTATGCAGATAGTATCACAATTTAGAAAAGGAATGATGCCATTAGTTCTGACACCAAGGTAGATTCCTTGCTGATTTCTAGTGTAAATCATCATTACCTGTGTATTCATAATTTCTAGAGGAGAGCCTTCTCCTACTAGAGAGGTCTAAAATGCAGCTAGTGGCAAGTTAGCCATCCTGTCCTTCATGATGAATGATTTCCTAAAGTTGACTCAAAGAAGGGGTAACACATCTTACAAAACTGTCTCAAAGTCCAACCTTCACTGCAGGATGAAATGCTATGTGCTGAAATGCCTGTTACAAAGCATACTGTGAAACAGAGTAATCCTAAGCATTTTTGATGAAGAAGATTGCAGTGATTACTGGTAAATGGCACAGACCTTGATTATCTTTCAGTGGAGGAAATCTTCTTTTTCAGACTATTATATTTCTACTGTCATGTTCAGATTTCCACAGTTGCAATGTTAGCATGTGGTGCTGTAGGGGCACAAATGTTCCCAGATTTGCAGTGACATTGGTTTAGTCATGGTAGGATTTCTCTGACATGGCAGAAACAAATCCCAGTCTTTCATCACTGTATTATAACTTTCTCTAGGGCAGTGTTTCTAACATTGCAGTTTTAGACCATAGCTGTTTCTTGCTGAGAGATACATTCAAGGAGGGATTGTCATTAGTTTAAGCACTATATTATGCCTCCAGAGGAGAACTCCTGAACCAAACCCAGAAAACTATTTTTTTTTTAATTCCCTTTCCTCCCCCATGAATAAAGGCTACTTACTGAGTCACTCTATCAGACAATACACCTGCATAATACACCTACTAGAACAAGGTTCCCAGAACTCTCTTTGTAAGCATATCTATATCAAAGAACACTTACACAACTGTTGTGACCATCAGCAATATATGGCAAATGTGTCTAAAAATTAATCCACCTGTCTGGTGTTCCCTCTCAGACTTTTAATATTCAAGAAGAATTTCTCCCTCTTCCTTTTCAGAAGGGCTTTATTGGCATCTATTCTTATTGCATTAATTACTTCGGTGCACTTGGTAACTGCAGCAATGTAGGAAAGTATGCTAATAAATAGCCAGTCAAGATACAAGAGAGCACATAGACCAGATAAATGTATACCAAATATGTCTTCAGTCACAGCAAGTACTAGTTTTGGACTAGCACATCTTGGCCATTTTTTCTTTCAGTGTTTGGTGTTTCAGCACTTGGACAGGTGTGAAATATATGACAGCAAAGCAAGATTTGGGAATGAGATAACAAGTAATTATGCTACATAAATTCACCAGCAATAGAGCACTCACTCTTTTAGTGTATGGGATCTAGATGGATCTAGTAACACAACTAGCACAACAGATAGGAATACAGAGCAAACATTGGTAATGGTAGAGTAGAAATCTAGCATTGGCACTGAGATTTATTGTGTTTGTTTATTAATTTTATTGAAAAAGTGGGTTTCAAGACAGAAATAATCTGCTTCTGAATTTTAGCAAAACTATCTGTAGACTAAATTTTCCTGTTCATGAGAATACAATATATTTTGAGGCGTAATCACTTCTGAGTCCCAGAAAGCCAGAGTGTTATGCATTTATCAGTTATGAATTCTGCCCTGGTTTTAATCCTATTTAATTGCTATTGTCCATTACACTCAACAGAGTTGGACCTTAAAATAAGGTTGGATGAAAAAGGATGCTTAATAATACACAATTTTTGTAACCTTCTGGGTTCACCCAATTCAGTTCTTTCTTTTTGTGAGATTTTCTAGTACAGCTTGGTTTGAAACATACCTTCATTCCCCTCAACAACTCTTTCTAAAGTAAGTCAAGGTGTGCTTGGAAAGGATCTTTCAGTGTTGCCTGCAGCCAGCTTTTTGAATGTGTTTATAGCCCAGGGTAAGGTGAATCAGAAAAAAATATTTATTATGACCTTCATATGTCACTGCTGACATCCAGAGCACTGATGACAAAATGCAGCATTTTGGAGAGGTCTGATATAACAGATTATGTCACATCTGCCCTGCAGAGATACCTGGGACAGTGTGAAGCAGTTGATAAGCTACAGAAGTAAAGTGAGATTACTTATGGCACTTATTTGCAGTTAGCTAAGATGCTCCTCTGTAATAGTGTGTTGCAGAGTGTTTCTCAGTTCTAGGGTAAAAAGTGATTTATGTCCCTGTCAGTCCTTCCTGAATGCATCCCTAAGATGACAGACCTGTTTTTCTTTGCTGTTTTCAAAAGCAGGTTTACATGCTTGTGCAGTGAGACATGCTGGGTTTCTGAGTAATAGACTCCTCTTTTCTGCAGCCCTCAGCTTCCCAGCCTAACTAAGGTTTGCTTAAGTAGATTGTTTTGCCCCAAGAAGTGTGACTTAAAAACTGATAGGGGTTATAGCGTAACAGCTCAAAGCAGAAGTTTTAAGCCAAGAGGGTCTATATTGTTACCTACACTTCAGTCTTTCAGAGACCAGTTTTTGAGCTTGCTTTTATCCAGTGAACTCCATCTGTCCTGGGTTCGGCAGTAGCAGTCATTTTTCTCCTTCTTGGTAGCCGGTGTGGAGCTGTGTTGTTTTTTTTTCTT
>JANRGW010046970.1:0-35189 GCA_024733675.1 Psilopsiagon aymara
GTGGTTTGTGTTATACCTCAGTTATTAAACTGTTCTTATCTCAACCTGTGGGAGTTGCATTCTTTCGATTCTCCTTCCCATCCCTACAGGAGCAGAGGGAAGATAAAAAGGGGGAAGTGAGTAAACAAACTGCATGGCTTATTTATGGCTTAAACCACGACACCTCCCCTCTACAAGTGATTTTGTTACTTTAATTTTATGCTATTTTCAGTTCATAGATTTGAGTCCTAAAAGTAATAATAAAAATAATAATAATAATTTCTGTAATTCTTTGTGGTGGTTTTCTTTGGTGGGAGCTATGACTGCAAAAGTGTTTCTATGAAAATCAACTGCTGAATTTTAAAGTTTTTGATTTTCTATGTACACGATTTCCAAAAGCATTGAATGACTATTAACTCTAACAGAAACACAGTTATAATTGTGATCACTTAGCATGCTCCTTTGGTTTTGCCATCACAGTTTTTTTTGCTGATTCCTGAATTATCAGAATTTTTTGCTCTCCTTTCTTTCAATGAAAGTTCTTTGGATGTGTTTGCTAACATATCTAATGCTTTTTTTCTTTGGAAAATTTATCTAAAATCAAGATCATATAAGTAATTGGTGAAGACAACTTTTGAGTATTAGATGTTTTTCTAAGAACTTTTAAGCAACTAATAACTATAACTAGACAGGAGCTTATACTAATTTTTTTCCCCAGGTTATATATATCTCAAATGATTTTACATTACTGGTGTATTAAGAAATGTATACACAATGGATAGTAAGATTTATAATAATATAAAATTCTAAATCTCCACTGGCCTTATTTTTTCAAAGGCAGTTGCTAGAAAAAATTATACATGGACACAGCTTAATTTTACAAATGGATTGTTTAGAATACTAAGCTGCAGAATTCTGTTTGGTCATTCCAGAGCTACTAATTGCCATTTCATTGATAGATTGCTTCATAGTCATATTGAGCTACACACTTTGTTTGACGTAACTGTTAAGGCCAGACTCTGCTTTCTCAGATTAAATATCCATTATTGATTCCAGAAGGTGGCAAGTACACCAGGGTGAAAATATAGGACTGTATTAATTTACAACATCTCTTAAAAATCTGGATTTTAAACTATCCTGTTATTCCACCAGTAGTCAAGTTAGTTGTAAAACGTATTTTCAGTTGCACCAGTTGTATTTCAATCATAGTTATGAATTATGGTAATTCATAACTATGTTTCCTCTTGCCTTCATTATAACATACACAGACCTGCTTGATACTCACTTCCACTTATTCTGTTTGCTTCTTTGTTTGTAAGATACAAACCATCTGAATTGTTAGGTTATTATATTACCTTTTTAAAAGAAATTGAACTCTGGACTTAGGCTTGATCATTTATATTTGGGGGGATACATAATCACACAGTATATAGATAACGTAACCTTAAGAAACTATACACACTGTAGTCAGTAAGTATTTGCTACTTGAGAGCTATTACATTCATTGGGTTGATGGCCTTTTCATCCTGGTATTTATGTAGAATCTATGATTTTCTTCTTCATATACACAGAAAAACCCTGCTGACTTCTATATACATATATAGAGTATAAACGCATATACAAGAATTTGTGTTTAAACTCATATCAAGATGTAGACGCAGAGGCAGCAAGAGCCTGTATGATTATGCCATGAGATATATATCTTCAGAAGTACGTATCAAAAATGATAAAAGTCTATTGCTGTGGCCAAAAAAAGGAAGGGTAAAATTCCTTCTAACATTCACTAAGTATCTGCTTGTAAAAATCTCATACTGAGATGATAAAGAATCTTAAAACATTACTAAAAAAATCATCCTACTGGTAAGGTTCAGGAAACTGCATTTAAATATGTGTCTGCATAAAAGACAAAACAAGCTTATGCCACACAAAAATACCTGTTTAAATCCTCATCAGTAAAGAGTTGTAATCCTTGCAATTCCAAATGCTACCTAGCTGAGGCATACTGCATCTTCGCATCTCTGGTGAACAATGCGGCTATTCCAGCAAGATGATCAAAGTTCACCAGTCATCAAGAGATACGTGTCATCAGTCATCACTTGGCAGGTTTCAGAGATGTTATGAAAATTAGTATTACCAAAATGCATTAACAGCTGCCTGTATCTACATTGCATTAAAAAAGAAATGGAACCAGAGTCCATGTGAAGGCCTCATATTTGTGCCATGTTGTCCTGTGATACAATACTGTGACTTCTAGTGACTAGCTGTATGTTGGTAGCGAATTTTTCAGGTCACATAGCTCAGGCTTCTCAGACCTGCCCTGTCCCAAATTTTCACAAACTGCCTGTAGTATTGTCTTACTAATTTACACTGTGACAGCAATATTTCTGTTGTCAGTCTGAGGTCAGGACTGAGAAGAATAGAGCATAGCACCTAAGAAAAGGGGTAAAATCTAAGAAGTGTGTACTGAGAAGGTGCATGTAGCAATTTTAACTTAGAATTTATAAATTTGTATGTGCATGTGTATATATATGCAAGATGTGCTTTCTTTTGCCTATAAATAACATTGTGAGTGTAGCAATACTGTACAACATGCTGCATTCAAATTACAATAAAAATGACTGAAACTTACAGCCAGGTGATGGCAGTAGTTTTGGAAGGAAGTAAGAAATACTCTTGAAATTATATCATCCATCCTCCCAATATCTAAAAGAAATTAACAAATAACTGCTGAAAATAACTTTTCTTAACTTTTTCCTACTTTCCTTAAGCTACCCAACATGCTTAAGATATAGTCATGACATTTAAAGATTTCTCAGAACATGTTTGAGTTCAGATGGCAGAATATAAAACATTTTAAATCAGGAAAAAATGCAGCAAGGTACTACTTTACTTGTTGACTATAATGTAATATGTGATCTCTCAAAGTAATATTTTCAAATGGTACCAGTGACAGAATAAAATGTTATAGGAATATGTTTGTGCTCAGCTGCTGTTACCAATGGTTTTAAGAAACCCTTTAACAAAGCAATGTTTTAAAGGATGTGTTATCAGAAGGATGATGATGAAGCAGAAATCATTAGGCATGGGAGAAGACACAAATTAAAAGTGCTTATTTGGTTTCTGATAGCTAGATCTGATATTTGAAATCTGCATCATTTCTTAACTAAAACCAAAGTGGCTAAATCTGTGGGTTACTGAAAATCTAATTTCTGAATTACTTTTACAGAAAATATTGACAAAGAATGGAAGAAATGCTTAAGTGGCTGGCAGGTAACACGCCATCTTCTTACAGGGCTACAGTATGACCATCTACAGATATGAAAATGTTCAAAACTCATATTTCACTCAAAAAATACTCTCCAATCCCACAGTTACTTACAAAGATATGTTTTGACTGAGTAAGCTCTGACTTTTTCATGTAGCGCCTATAATATGTTAGTATAATTCCTTTATTGAGAGAATCAGATCTAACAGCACTTCACTAAATAGGTCCAATAATTGCATCTCTCCTCCCTGTTTTGAATTTCTTGCCTTACTCTGTGGAGGCAAGAGAATATGCCCCTCCCTTTTTGGGGAATGTGTAACAGAAAGCAAGTTTTAATCTAGCTCTTCCCTGACTTTGTTCATTTTATATGCCAGGCTTTCATTCTTGAGTCACACAGCTCTTCTTTGTTTTAAACCGGGCTTTAAGTAAATATAAAATAATTAATAGAAGAGGTAGAAACAATGCATATATTGGAATTTCAAAATAAAGTTTGAGGTCATCTAATGCAGAAGTGCAGTACATTCTATATTAGTTAGTTGGTCTTGACTGACTCAGAAGTAACGGCCAATGAACTATTTCCATACTGTGCTGAGAAACGGCACTTTTCCTTCACGCTTTTATTAGCCATGGATGTAACTATCCAGGATTTTTTAAAATTAGTAAGGACTGAAACTTAATTTGCATTGATTGGCACTTCTTGTTTGAAATATTCACATAGGCTGTTTTTCTTTGCCTGAGCTGCTCACACTGAAAATACCACAGATTTTATCAGTATAATGCACAGTACCATGCAGCATCAGTTTAATTATACTTTTGATTTCCTTAAGAGTTCTCTTTGCAGTTTAGTCTTCATTTCATTCCCTTTAAATTTTACACAGAAGATTCTGAGAACATGTTAGGATAGCCTGCAATTTTTTACATTTTTTTTTTATATGAACTTGAAATTACAGTTCTAACAACTAACAATACAGACAAATACCACAAAAGCACCCTCAAAAGCGTATTATAAAACTTACTCAATATTACTCAACTGAGACAAAGGCTTATTTTGCACAGCCTGCTTTGAGAAAAACCACTAAGTAACAGATGCTGAGGTGTGCAAGAGGTAAAAGTATAAACCTGCTCATTCTATAGTGCGTCATTTCAGTTTCTAGCACTTGTGGTTGTTAATTCAGAGATTGTGTAAAAGTTTACTGTATTTGTTAAATAAAATATTAAAACTACATTTTTATCTTTCCATCTTGACAACAACCAATACCTTCACTCCATTAAGAGTAAGAATCTATTATGCTAAGTACAGTACAAACTTATCGTCTCTGCCAGAAAGAATTAGCTAAAAACATTTATGAGGGAAAATCCACAAGGCTAAGAGGAGTTCAGGAACTGGAGGGGAAAAAAATACAAAAAGCTTACCTTAAGTGGCTTTTCAGATAATCTCTGCTGCAAAGAACAGTAGTGTGGTATTCAAAGTGCTATCTTTTTCAATTGGTTACTGGCCATCTTTTGTGATTTAGTTTGTGCAGTAAGATGGTATAGACTAAGTTTTGTTTGTATTTCTGCAATAACTGGCTAATCAAATGTTTCTTGATGCAGATCTCTTGGGCTGCAAGACAAAATTTAATTCCAACTGTATGCATTGTATAAAATTACTTACTAAGGGGTCCAGGCCTTCTCTCCTTTATTAATCCTAGGAAATATGTTTCAGTAAAAATAATCTATTTTATAAATAATTAGTAGATAAATAGATAAATGTTTTTGCATAAGTAATACTGTATAAAATTCCTAAGAATTACATAGTTGGCATTTTTCGAATTTTATGTGCAACTTCTTTGGTTTTCAATTCATGATGGTGTGAAAAAAAAAGCAAGTATAGATTGAAAGAAAAATCATCATTCTGAAAAGAAAAACTCTTGTTTATTGAATTTGATAGTAGACTGGGTACAGTAATAGTATAGATGGGTATTGAGCAAAAAGTATCATAGATGGGTAACTGAGCAAAAAATAGGTATTTTGCTGAAGTTCAAGGCTCACTCAAGGGCTATTGACTTTCTCACAGAGCCGCCCATATGAACTTTCATTATTTGCTTCCAAAACCCTTATAACCTTTAGTTTATTCAGATGATAAATCCCATATAAGCGCTATAAATCCCTATCACAGATGACTTTTTATTGAAAAAGTAAGTTGTATAATATAGAATTCAATTTAGACTCTTCAGAGAGCATTTAAATTCTTAATTGAACATGGGACAAGCTTTTTTTCCTATCATAGCTCTTCTGGATGCAAAATTACAGCACTGGCAATGCTGCAATTTGCAAAGGTGCTAATGAGCGTCTTTAAATAACAGATTATTGAACTAATGTTCTTCTGTTGTGATTTTACAGTGGCAGAGGAGTTTCACGCAATGTGGGAGAGCATCATAATTTGCTTTTCTATTTTTCTTTCTTTACTTCAGATTGACAAAACTAACATAACTGTCAAACAAAATGACACTAATTTATTTCTCTCAAATGTTCCCCCATTAAAGCTCATTTTCTTATGCAAAACAAGCAAATGGAAAGAGAAGAGGAAATTCCTTCTCGGGATAAATACAAATTCCCTCTATTGCTCTTCAGAATGCCATATGTTTCCAAAATGACAGCAATAGTCACTTGTGCCATTTTAGCCAAGTTGTTATCAAAATATACTTATGGGTTTAACCATGGGAAAACTTCAGATGGAGCATATCTTATATTTTGTTTCTCACATTGCACTTTTTTCTGGCAATGTGAAGGAATACTGTTATTTTTTTTGCATCAGAGAATTTATGGAAAAAAACATGCTTGACAGCTACCCTTCAAGTGCATACGGGACCTGGCAAACACGTGACATTGAAAATTGTTAAACGGGGAAACAGTCCTTCTAAACAAATGTAATAGTTTCAGCAAAGATGGTAGAATTCAGATTACTCAGTGTGTTTATAAAATTACTGAAATTTCCAAAGAGAGCCCAAACAAAACTGAAGTATTGCCTCCAGTAATCTCCAGATGACATGATACCAAATGCAGCCACCAGCATATACAGCATGCCACTTTCAAGACACAGTTACAGCTGAAACCCTTAGATAAATTTAAAGATAATTTAGAAAATTTTAAAGATAAATTTCACCAGCTGCTTAAAATGTCAAATCTCTTTCAAGTGCTTGTCATTTCTAAGGACAACAGTTACTATTATATAATGAATATTGTTAACAATGATCAATGATAGTTGTTTGTTTATTTGGGCTTTTTGCTTTAAAGAGAATTAGATTGGGAGAAAATAAAAAGCAGCTGCATAGTCTATGTATATATTTCCAGGGGGATACTGGGCTATTTCACAGAATCCCTGTTCCAGTAGCCCTTATTACTCTCCATAATGGTATGACCACCATCCTTGATGGCATCTTTGTATGTGGCAGAAATTTTTCAGTTCCATCTTCTTTGGCTTCCCTTCTTTGATCTCCTACCTCCTATGACTCTCGTGTTACTGAGTGGCTTGACATTAATCCCCTGACTCTTCCCTCCCTAAATTTTGGCAGCCACTACAGGCATCATTTAATCCTGAAGGTGGCCATCAAGGTTTTATAGGTAGTGTTTGGCACAAGCACTCCGCCTCAAGAGTCCATGCTAGGATAATCAAAGTTATCCTAAAATGTATTACAGCATGTAATTTAATTTTTACAATGTAATGACAAACACATCTGAAATACAGAAATAAATCACCTTGGTTTATTCTTTAAATACAAAGGGGTCTCATCATGTAAAATAATTACTAAGTATTTCTCATAAATCAAGCTTGATAAATACTCAAGTATTTCCCAAGTGTTCCATGTCTTCTGAAGACTTCAAGAATTTCTCTTTTCCTAGAAAAGCTGCTTCTTATTTTAAGTTAGGCATTCAAATAGGATGATAAGTGTTCAACCATAGGATTAATTTCTGCAAAACTCTACATGTAACAAGTGTAAGATATCCGAGAACAGACTGGGCTCTGAGAAATCATGCATGGCAATAGTAATTTGGAACTTACCAGATAATCATATTACTATTTGAAACTCTTCAAATGTCAACTTCAGAAAAATAATATTTTAAAGGCTTTAACAAGTTTTTTCACTTTTCATTGAAATCCACTAAAAAAACAGACAACAGCTGGAGTAGCAATCGTGAACCCCTCAAAATATAAAATTTCACAAAACTCAAAATGTTTTGCAGGTTTACAAAAGGAACATTTTGATATTTTTTCAACTATTAGAAGAATATCTAGTTTAGTATTTCAAATTTAACAGCTTGTGTGGATACTGTGGTTTCTGTGATTGCTAGTTATTCCTTAAATGGATTTAGGAAAGTGAATCACAGAACTTGACTTAGACAGAATACTAGCTACTACATGGCTTTCCTTGAGATTTTCTTCCAGGAAATACTTAACTTGCTTCATTCTAATTAGAAAAAACTTTCTGAAACTGGCTGAGATACTCTGAGAATCCAAGTGAAGGGAAACTAATATTCCCATTTGCATTAATATTTTTTTTCTTATTTAGTAAAACAAAAAATATATCAGCACAGAAAGAGAACAAACACATTAAAATGTAAATATAATTGAGATATAAACGCTTTCTAGAAACCTTAGTCAAAAACATTTTGATGCTCATTTCCACTGGGTAGACAAGATCCTAGGGGAGCAGATATCCAACAGCCTCAGTGAGATGTCAGCAGCCTCAAAAATACCAATAGGAATTGAAAACAAAGCTATGTTGCAGAAGCGATATTGTGGAGGAACACAAATCTTGCTCCATCCCTTCTATAAATAGAGAATAATTTCCTCTTGTGAGAGTGATTTTTCAAAAAAAAGCTGGTTTTCCCAGGAAAAACATCATTAGTTCTTGGGTTTCTAAATTATTTTTTTCTTTTTCAAACATCTACTGTCTAAAAAAAATATATTTCAGAGTACTGTCATTGTTGTTCCCTTTTGTCCATGTGACAAGCACATCTTATCTTGTGGTTCTTTTTATCAACCACATGAATGTTTTCCTGATGGTTAGGCTTCCCAGATTTTAGATCTGGAAGTCTTCTGATCACTAAGCTCAGAAAGTTTCAGAGCACACACATAAAAGTAGGTCACAGTTGAACTTACATGCTTCATAATTGAGGAGGGGGATAGTTATCCACAGTCTTCTTTAGAGCAGCTGTTCTTAGTATTTTGTATAGAATCATAGAATGGTTTGAAAGAGATCTTAAAGATCATCTAGTTCCAACCTCCCTGCCAAGAACAAAATTTACATTCTTTTTTCAGTCACATTCAGGTACAGAAGTTATACCACATTGTTATATTCACTTAATTCATTTGAGATATCCTTAGGATATGAGTACAAATTGCTTACATTTTTTTGGCAATGATATCCAAAGAAATAATGCTTATTTCTTTATAATATGCCATCACTGCATACATCCCTTCTCATCTTTCTTTCTAATCACTTATTTTTGTAACATTGATTTACATTTTATTTACAAGTTTGCCTATGGGCTTGGACATATTGATTGCTTTCTTGCAATTACATCCCTATGTTTGCCATTCTTCTTGATCTAATTTAATTAGTCGGACAGTGCATTTAAGCATTCTCTGACCTTAATGCGATCATATGCATAAGAGTAAAGCTCACATAATGGTTCCCTCTATCGTTTCAACATCTTCTTTTGTGTGTGTTTTTGAAGATATATGTTAAAGTATTTCTATACTCTGCCCCAGTCAATTTATGGATTTTGACAAAATTTTCAGCATCCTTCTAGACCATTAAGAATGCTCTTTGAGTACAGCATCACAGTGCACTACTCCTCATCCTTTCCTGTTCTCTTTGCCCCATATTCAATGGTGGTTTTGGTATTGTCCAAGTAAAGTAAAAAAGATTCTCAAATTCTGAGAGAAAAAAAATTAAAAAATTGAATTTTGTTGTGGCTGCTCCCCTTCCCTTCTTTTCACAGACTTTTTTAACTTTATGACTGCTCAGTCACAGAGTTATTTCACTTGCTCTCCTATTATATGGTCAAAACATAATTTCCACATATTACACATACTGGAAAAGATTACACATACTAGAAAAGTTCTTCTGCATTAATGTTGACATGTCTATGAGGATTTCATGCCATAGCACAGTTCTACTGAAATTAGTGCTTGACAAAGATGAAACAGAATAATGAGGGATTTGCGATATTTTAATTAGTAATTCAGAATTCTTGGTGGACTCAGCAATTTTCATTTTTTTTTTTTAATTACAAAAACTAATAATTCAAACAGTTTTCAGACTTAACATATTCTGTTTCATGATTTTGATGCCAATTTGCTAACGGTTTTGCGGTTTATATCCCACTGACAACTTCCAACCCACAAGCTAGTCACATTTCATTAAAGCTTTTCAATACCTTCTTTTGGTTTTGTCAATTCTGAAGATGATCAGAAGAAAAAGCACAAAACAATACAAGAAATTAAATGCCAGATTTCGAGTAAATGCGTATCAATTTAATCTCCTTACTTCAACATACTTACGTCAATTATATTGTTTTCTACTCATTATTACTTAGTGTTTGCTACATTCTGATGCTGCAAATTCTTGTCCACGTGCCTTGAAGAAAGGGCTGTTTATGTGCTTAAACTCTTGAGAGTGTGTGTTGCTGAACTAGAGGCCTAGTTTATAAACTCCATAAAGAATGAGACATCACACATCTGGAATATTTTTCCTGGATTGCATTAAGCAGCTTTTTAAAGATGTTTTTTAAATAAACCTCAAATGCAAACTTAGAAAGTGCTCTGATTCCTTCATTGTAAGGTTTTGCATTCAACAAAATTGAACAGTGTGGTTTTAACCCAGTAGTCCCTGTATGAAGTGAAATACACTTAGTTCCTGAGGAGGACTTTCAACAGAAGTATGTGACCAAAAGCAAACTGTAATGAGGGACCCAGTAATTGTCAGTTACTGTCCAGAATATTCAACCAAATTCTCTTCGTGCCAGCAAAAAGGACAGGAACTATCACTCATCCTATTACAACTTTTTCTCATAATGTTGTTTCTGTAACAATTTAGACAGATTTTAGTTTATTCTATCCATCTGATGTAGGATCCTCAACTAGGTATTCCCATCATCACTTTTTGTCACCACAAATTCCACCTTAACTTAATAGGATGACAGTTCAGGGAACATTTTCTGCATGAAAACTGCCATCTTCCCTCACTAATATAGGCAATCTCTATACCCCAACCCCCCAGGTACACATTTTCAGCTGGATTGCTTTCCCAAACTGGCTCACTGTATATTCACACAAGTGGTGAGGCTAACATTTGCTGCAAGGTGATCATGGTCAGGGCCATGGGAAGTCCCATAGAAGCCCTCAGCTAGACAGTCATCAATTCTGTGAGACTGCATTGTATAACACACTTTTGTTGCATCCTCAAGGAACTGAAGCCCACACTTCTGCTCTGGGACTTTTGCTTCCATCTACCAAGCTCCCATCTCTAAATACTTAATTCCAGTTTTAAGACTTTACATTGCCTTGGAAAATTGTTCCTTCAGTGCCAAATCCAGGGTGGAGGTTAACTCATTCAACCTTACAGCACGGAGTGGAGAGAAACTGAACCATGTTGAACAGAAATAGATTTCACGAGTTATTCTGTCACATCAGACACCCACATGTCACAAAACTGCCTTCATGAAACTATTGATCCCTGTCTTAGAAGCCTGTTATTATTTGACTTTTTTTCCTGCATTTTCCAGTGAAAGACAGCTTTCTTTTACTTGATAGAAAGCTTTAGCAAGACACTAAGGGCCTTCTAATTTAGTTATCTGTATTCATGTCCGGGTTATATATTCATCTTTTTATATAATTTTTATTTAATTCTTTCCTTTTCTCAGTGAATGACTCTGTTTGTATTTATAGACAGGAACCATTCAATCCTGCTTGCTATGTCAACCACACCAAGATATTCATGTATATGAAAGATATTTCTCTCCTTCAACATTTTTGCTAACAATTTCCACTCTCTGTACACATCTGATCTACTAGAATATACATTTTGATCGTGTGAGAGGAAGAAATTAACCACAAGCATCTAACCTTGGTGCTTAGACCCCCCTCTTTAATGCTATGAGCAATTTGCTTACCCAGCTCCATTGTGACATCTCACAAGGACAGCGAAGGTGATAGTCGAGGAGGGACAATTCTGTGATGGAAGATGGTGAGCAGAACTGCAGATTCCAGGCATCAGTCTACTCCTCTGAAAAAAGAAAGGAATTCTACTTTTGGTTGGTGCAAACAGCAGGCAGCTCCTCCAAAGGCCATCCTCCATGGAAAGCCCTCTGCCATCAGCCAAGTGAGGCAACCACAGAGAGCAGCGACCCTGAGAGTCACTACATCACCTCAAAAAAAAAAAGTAACCACATTGTTATTTCTGCATCATGATCATAACCCTTAAGCAAACAGCTGGTGTTGGTTACAGTGGAGGTTCACACTTTGAAAATCTACTTGCCTACAAAATACTCAGAAAAACTCTGGTTTTCTTACTGGTGATACATAGCCGTAGTGGGTACCCCCACACTGGCTTTAGCAGGCTCGATCACATAAAATTATGTCAGATCTTAAGAAATTCCAGTAGCAAAACATTTCACACTTTATTTTTAGTCCACACAGAATCAGAAAACCCAAACTTTTCTTTACTCAGAGAAGTAGAACACGCTATATATTGGTATTCAAAATAGAGAACTTAATTTTAATAGCTCCAACAAGAAGTAGGTCATGATTAGTATTTTGTTTTCTCATAAGCCTTCTATTTTTTCAGTGGAATTCCTTACTGCAAATATCCCCTTCATCTTCTAGGAAGAAATTTTGATCATTCCCAAAATTATGGCGATAGAATATTTCTTATGTTTTGTGATCATAAATTAACAATAAACAAGCTTTGATGCATTTCAGCTCTCCAGACGTACAAGTGCATTACCCAGAAAAAATATTGTCCTGTTGCTACAACATAAATAATTCATGAGGACTATGATCTCTTCATCTTTATTTTCCACAATGTCTCTTGCAAAATTCAGACTTGGGAGCATAATTCATAGAAAGTGTGTATTTCTTACACACTTTATCTTACTGTCTGTAATGTCATTCTCTAAATACTGAAAACGGCATGCACATTAAATTTAATTATGAGTTATCTATTTTAATGAATATGCTCAGAACCTGTGTGCTTATCAATATGTTATTTGCCATTATGAACTGCAGTACTATGTTATTTATATACAGCAGCATTGTGTTTTGTACCTTGTCTTAACTGGCAGTGTCCATGGCAAGCACAAAATCATATATTATCTAGCAAGTAAAATAATAAACATTAATTTACTCAGTATCTAAAATTCATGCTACATAAAAGATAAATAGATGGCACTTAATTTAATGGTAGGAGGTTTTTAAAATATTCTAGTAATGGAAAATACAGTGAGTTTTTAACCTGTGTCATTACTTTAAATTCTAAATGTATTTTTGGAAGTCATTCCGTCTCTTTACTTAGTAGGCTGTTTATCATGCATTCGATTTGTTCACTTTCCAAATCAAGGACATTTTTTATTGAATGTGAGATTTGTACTGTTATTCTTCATTTCAGACATCATAGTCTTTTGTCTCCTACATCACAGTCCATGTTTGATCAGAGGTCTATTATTAAAATGCATTTTTGTTTTATGGAAAATATTTGCAGTCATAAAGTCACAGCTATCTTACTATAAAACTGATTGCTCTGAAACAAAGTTTTTTTTTTTTTTTTAATTTAACAAACAATAAAGTTTTCTGTGCTGTATTAACAAGATTCAGACTTTTCATGATGAGAGAAAGAAAACAGCGATGATTATTTAAAATAAACCTTCAACCCATTATTTTGCTGATTCTTATTAGTTGTTCAAGCTGCATATCCCTGTTTCAGATTCAGTGACTCACTGGATGAAAAAGTTAATGATAATTCATAGAGTTGTAGGATAGTTAGGGTTGGAAAGGACCTAAAGATCATCTAGCTCCAACTCCCCTGTCATGGGCAGGGATACCACGCACAAACCATGTCACCCATGACTCTGTCCCACCTGGCCTTGAACACTGGCAGGGATGGAACATTTATTACTTTGGGCAACCTATTCCAGTGCCTCACCACTGTCACAGTAAAGACATTCTTCCTTATACGCAACCTGAACTTCCCCTGTTTACTCAATCACTCTCTCCATTTTACGCTATAAGCATTTTAAATCATGGTAAATTACAAGGTAAACATGGAGAAAAATTTACTCTAGGCTTCCATAAAGGACAAGGAACTGCATGCTTGTGCTCATGAGAAAATAAAGTAAATTGCTTCAAGTATTGAAACATTTGGAAGCTGACACTTCTTAGCAAGTGCATATAATAGAAATACGTGAGAAATACAAGTGATTGTTGGTAGAAACAGTAGCCTATTGAATTATCTGTTATAGTTTAAAAGTGCTAGCATGCATTCAAATTTTCCTTTGGTCCTTAGGAACATGTTCTGAACTCAAAGCTGTCCCAAGCAAATGAATATGCAAGGAAAGAAAATGAGTGTGTCATTTGCAAGTCAAAGCAGTTTATTCAGTGTAGCTTGTGATCTCTAAGGAGAAAAAAATGGAATAGAAAAGGAGAAAGAAATTTTACTTTCTGTGTCAAAAAAAGTAGCAGAAAAAAGTAAACAGATGTTTTAAGATGACACAGTAAGCACTGATCAAAGTGCTACCGAGTGCACAGAAAGAAAAAATGGCTTTTAAATTTGAATGCAAATCAAAACGAACCCTAGGAATAGGAATGAAAAGGAAAATGCTAGAAGTAGGAAATGACAATGCTTAAAGGTTACAACAAATTGGAAAAGAGAAATAAAAATGTATTTGACGGTCTAACAACTAGGGATATTTCAAAAAGCAAAAGATTTCACAACTTGCTACAGACATTAGGTGGATGTTTTAAAGAAGCAAGGTGCTGATTAGTGCTTTTTTCTGTGTGTGTTTCAGAGAACACGTGTTTAATTCTGCATTTTTGAAGTCATAGAACCAAAGGACTTTCAGTATGTGAAAAACTAGGATTGGTGTAACAGACAAAGAGCTCAATAATGAAAAAAATAACAACACTGAAGATGAAATGACTGAAAAATAGTAAAGAGACGTACTTAAAGGTATCCATACCTGAGCAAACCTATTCGTATATGACAAGCCTTCTATTTCAGGAACTCACCTTGTGGACTGCACTACCAAAGGATGTCTTCTTGCACTTTCAGCTGCTTTTTAAAGAATTACTTAGTAAAAAAATTACTAACTTATTTCCATGCAGCACCTCCAAATCCACAATCCACACACTTGCTGTCCATGAGTGTTATTTTTAATAAAGAAGAAGAGTGTATAGGTTTAAAATATGTTCATGCATATTTTTTCAGGGATATCACTATTGCTCCATTTTAAGTCTTAATATAACATTCTTTTTTTGCATAACTGGAGAAATTCCTGATATTTATCAACTTTTTGCTTTTAACAACTATTTTATCATGCACTGTATGATGTGGCTATTGTCTGCAGCTATGCATTTGATAAAAATGAAATCTTCACTTTTTCCAATATAAAAAAACGGGTTTAGTGTG
Source organism: Psilopsiagon aymara (assembly GCA_024733675.1). Taxonomy (NCBI): domain Eukaryota; kingdom Metazoa; phylum Chordata; class Aves; order Psittaciformes; family Psittacidae; genus Psilopsiagon; species Psilopsiagon aymara. Next base: position 14,914 of record JANRGW010046970.1, read on the forward strand.
CACACAGCACTTATATTTATCATGATTTGCTCATTTGAACGTACCAAAGTCTCATTTGTGTCATCAGAAAAGCAAAACAATAATCAATTATCGATCCCCATTAAAGTGAAAATGAGGATTAACCTTATGTTACAGCAGCCTTTCTGACTCTCATACTGTAAATCATGTTTTAAAAACAATCATCAAATCTATGGTCCAGTATAGATACGTAAACTTCCTCACCACATATTCAGAGTGCTCACTAATTCCTTTTCTTCTATTCTGAATATAAGGACATGTTCATATTCTGTATTTAACCGTATTTATCCACATTTATAGATTATTTTATATAATTGATTTCAATTTAGAAATCTGGAAAATCCTGGGATAAAATACTAATTTGATTTAAAGAACCAATGAACTGTCTATTCACCATTAAAATGTGTGGGTTGTATAATCATTTTTCTGTAGATAGGGATGTTTTTTTAACAGAATATCCTCAAAGGGAGTAGAAATGTCCTCTTTTATGTTTCACAACACTAGGCTGATGGAGGAGTTGATATAACCATATGTGAGCTCAAATAGCCTCTTCCCAATCCTTTCATGCCTAAATCATAAAGAAGTTAAGATACAGAGCTGCAACACTAACAATCTGATAATACCATGGTGAAAGACCTATTACACATAGAAGCAAGGCTGTCACAAAAAGCAGGCAAACACAGACATACTGAAGAGAATGGAAGGGAAGAGATGACTCAAAATGCTATTTTACTTGCTCTTGCCAATTTGTCAGAAGTAAATCAAGGGCAGATGTTTTTGTTGTTGTTCTTAAAGGACTTACAGTTCAGTGAGAATGTAAACCTACTTCCTCTGTCATACTTTCCATGATACATACCTCTTTTTGGTCCTTAACCTATGCTATGGCTTTTCTGGAGACATCTTCAACAACCTGCATAAATGAAAATGGAATGCAGAGGAAAGTCACTAAAAAATAAATACTGGATTGTTACTTCCATGCTAAAAAGACTCTTTTGATTTTGGTGGACATCTTGATGCAACCATTTGTGCCCAGCTGGATGCCATTAAGAATCACAACCAGATTGCCACAGGGCATCCTGACAATGGTATTTAAAAAAACATTAAGACAAACCTTTAGTGCAACTGAGACTTTATGGAATTAAATTAAGAAAGAAAAAGGCTCACTTCCAAACTAAATTATGAGGAAAAGAGCTTGTTTTAAAATTGTTCCAAAAAAGTATATATTAGGCCATTTGACAATTCTATTCTGATTTGATTTTTTTTTTTTTTTTTTTTTACAATTATGGGCAGCTGGTGGGGGAAAGAATAACACAATCCTGCAAAATGAATGCATCATTTGTAAGACAGGAATAGCATTGTATTAAAAAAAAACAAACCATGCTCAAAGTGTGCCATGGCATTTTAAAAAGACCTCCGTACTAAACAATAAAAGTATATTTCACATCCACAATTAAAATTTAAGTTTAAAAAATATCCATAAAGTTATCATTAATTACAAAGAATTTATTTAAATGAAAGAGGATTAATAAACTATTCTTTTCATGAAACTCCTGCACAAGCCATCACTACATACTGCTTGTATAAGCTTCCTCATAGACAAGCTATATTCCATAGACAGTTATTGGGTAGAAAACAAGCGAGTAACAAACAGAAAGATGTAGCAGAGTCACAAAAAAGAATTTTATGAAAGTATGATATGATTTTCTAGTATTGATAAATTGAGGTACAGGGACACCAGTCATAGAATAGTTAGGGTTGGGAAGGACCTTAAGATCATCTTGTTCCAACCCCTCTGCCGTGGGCAGGGACACCTCACATTAAACCATATCACCCAAGGCTATGTCCAACCTGGCCTTGAACACCACCAGGGATGGAGCATTCACAACTTCCCTGGGCAACCCATTCCAGTGCCTCATCAGCCTTACAGTAAAGAATTTCTTCCTCATATCCAATCTAAACTTCCCCTGTTTAAGTTTAAACCCATTACTCCTTAGTTCAGCCCATAAATCTTCTTTTTCTATGCTTTTCCAAATTTATTTACAGGCTTTGACTGCTTTCTCCTGTAATGTTTTTTTTTTAACATGGATAAAAGTATATACTAGAGGCTTATTTATAAACCACAGACAACATAGACAAAATTACATAGGTAAAATAAGCAAAAATGATCTATTTCATATGTAGATTTATGAATATAAATAACAGCATTTCTTTGTTATCAGAAGCTTGCCTCGTGCCACATTTAAATCAGAGAGAACTCTCTTTGTGGCTTATTCCACCTCCCCCTTCCTCAAATTAGAGTTCATACAGCATTCAGTAATATTTATCACAGAAATTACTACTGATCAATGGTATATATCTTCTGGTTTCAATAAACAAATTAACTCACATGAAGGAAGTAGCTAGTCAGGCTTTTGACTTCAGTAAGGCACACTGCATGTGTAGTAATAGAACTGTGAGATGTAACATTTTCTATAAAAATGATGCATTGACAAAAAAAATAGCGCTCAATTTATGCTCTTGAATTTTTGAATAGAATCTGCTAAGTACTAAGGGAAGTTAAACAGGACAATAAATTGGAAATAAAGAAAACTTGAAAACCATAAAAAGGTTAAATACCAACAAAACACTGAACTTCTTAATAACCAAACCCAGTCTTGCACATTTATTTAGTCCTAATATGCAGTTTCTCAAATGAAATCCTCCATACTTACCTAGAGAATACATTTTTATTCTAAAGTACATATAAAAAAGGATATCCATCATTATTTATCAGTAAACATTAATTTGTGATGATGACTAATAATAGTCAAGAATATGAAACTGAGTTGGTGCTATTTAAAAAATTTCTTGGCAATGTCACTGTAATGTATTTCAATTAAATGTAACAGGTTGAATCTCATTCACGATATGAAAATTCTTTGCTTTTCATTATGTCTTTCTGTGTGAAAGCAAGTATATCTAGGCCTACTAATTTCAGAAGCTGCATAACTGAGTTTTAATTTTATGCAACTCATTAAGTACATAAAAACAAAATTGAAATTTCTTTGAATATATCTAACACTAAAATATGGAAAATCTTGGATAAGCTAGAAATATAAATTTATAAAACTGGTGCATGTTTTGCACCAGATATTAACTTTATTTCTGTTAGGCAGTTTCAGCTTAAAAAAGGATGTGGAAAAATATGAAATGTCAAGCAACTCTTTTACAGTTTTGAACAGAGTGTTGAGTATTCTGTTTCAATATTTTCAAAGTGAAACATAGCTCTTTATCTCAAAGTACACTTCTTTCAGAGCCTGACTTAGAGTAGCAAAACAACATGCAAACAAACTAAATTATTTTAAAATATTGGTCAAATACAATCCTAAGAACATCCCCCTTGAAATATCTTCTTATACAAATAACATTTACACCTCCTACCAAAATATTTCCTAACTTTTCATGCCACCTATTTTGCCTGTAACCTCTGGCCTCAGCAATTCTTCATCTGCTCAGGTCTCTAGCATATTGAATTACCAATTAGAAGGTTGAAGTCACAGACAAAGAAACAAAAAGTTTACCTCTAAGTGCCATTTTCACTTGTAATGACTCATAATTTGGGGTTTTTTTATACTGTGTACGCAACATTCTACTAATGCTTAATTCTAATATCTTCTGTGCTGTTTCCATTTTAAAATATTAAAAAAAAGAATTTTAATGAATAAAAATTCTAACAGTAACAGTAACAAATGGTAACCTATTGTCTATATGTTAGAATTTAAAAAAATACAGTATATCCCATTTAAAACTATGATTTATGAAAATAAAGCTTCATACTTGCTGGTTGTTCCCATATATTCATTTAAGAGTTTATCTTTTCTTATTTGAGCACTTTGCTCTGTGTGTTCAAAGGCTATGTATGGCTTTCATAGAGATGGAGACAAGAAGCAGTGAGGCATAAAGAAAAATCAGGAGAAATTCTCACATGACTAACTCTGCTCTGCTTCTCATTTCAGGTGAAACATCCCATGATAAGTAAGAGCTGCAGAATGTGCACATCCACATTCCACTTTTGACAAGATCAGTATTTTGATCAGCCAGCAGAATATTTAAATAAATTCAAGAATCTAGATCCCTAATGACCTCTGGTAAGGTGTCAGCATGCCTGCTGTTTATTGGCTTAAGAGACTTAGCTGAGTAAATTAAATCTGGTGTTCTCAGTGAAAGAAAAAAAAGCAGAGGAACAGATAAATGTATTTGGCACTTGGCAAATACATCAGGTCTAAACAAGGGGAGCTTTTTCAGTATGTTTAAGGAGTATAAAATCAGATATTGATATTAATAATGGTAGAGAGACGAGACTAAAGAATAGCTGGCTTGATTCAAATTATAGGATTTTATGCCTTTGGATGTCTAATTATGAAGACTCTCAAACCCATAAAATTCTTTTTGCTTTTATTTTGACCAAAATGGGTCCCCCAGTACACCATTTTTTACACTCAAAATATTAAATCAGACAGTGAAACATCTCCAATAAATGCAGGATGAGGTCCTACGTTTCATCTCTTGGAGGGGCCACAGTTATTTCTGAAGCTTTTTTTTTTTTTTTATTTAGAGTATTAGCAAACAATTGGTTGAGTCCAAAGCAGGGCTTACTTCATAACAGAGAGCATTCAGCAAAATATGGCTACTGCCCCAAAGAGCCTGTCATCTAATTTATCAAAAGATACAGCAAATGAGAAGGAAAACAGGAAAAGCAACAACAGAAATGACGATGAGAAATAATGATAAGCACAGGTTAAATGTAGAAACACTGACAATATTATAAATTACATCTCAGAAGTCAATAATTTGCTATGTTCTGGGATATGCTTCAGCTAAAAATAGGAAAATAATGAATGTCAAGCACTGTTTTTCATATATATAACTTCATTGTACATCTCTTTCTCTTCTTATAGACCACAGCCTGAGCACTGAAGCAGCAACCTCATCTTCCACCAAAATGACTTTATACAATCTAGTAAAAGAACTAATTTTCAGGGACAGTAAAGTAATAATGCAAGTCTTCCTACATTTTTACAATCAAATATGAGAAAGTCCACTGTCTTTTGGTGGCAATTTCCTTTATCATCCTTTGCCAGCCTCGTGGAAAGGAAACTATACAGTGAAAGACATACTCCATTTCATGTGAAAGAATCACTCAACCATTTCTCATCTCTGGTGATCAGTCTTTCTTACTTTGTGCACCCTCAGATCATTGCCAGTGCAAAGGGGATTTCCTGAATTCAGAACACTTTGCACTTCTTCTATCACTCACCTGTATTATTCTCTCATTATTCTCTGGTGTAGCTGAAGGATACAGCTACATGACAAAAGACAAACAGCAGAAGAGTTAAAGGTGACACCTTAAAGAAATGAGTCAGGACCTTCAAGATGTTTACCAAATGGAAGTTCACCATCATTTGCAGGTGGCTTGTATGATATAAAAACCTTAACTGGCTGCACACGTGTACAGGTATTTGTAGTTTATTCACTACCTTATTTAGATTGGCTCTGAGAATCTTGAAATAATCTTTTGGTGACTTCCTAGTATGTGATGAAATGGAATACTTACATTAATATGATATGAATGCAATGTTAATACCATATTCCAGGTATAGACAGTGACCGAGTTCAGAATGATGGGCCCAATGGATAATTTTCATAATTCATTCATTAATTATGGTCCCAATACTAGCACTTTCTCAAAGGCTTCAGTCATGTATATATTTCTCACTTTTGTTGATTTAATGATAAAAAAATACAGCGACTTACTTAGAGGAAATTATTATAACCACATATTAGAAAAACAGTTTTAAAATATTGTACATATCCTGTGTATACTAAAGAGAAGTGAGGTAAACAGTATTTTACAGCTTTATGTAGTCCACAGCAGTTTAAACTAGTTCCACAAATAAACCAGGTATTAAATTACCCTACTGCAGTCTAAATTGGTACTTTTGCAGCCAAACAAATTATCTTTTCTGGTGGTTTTTTTTTTTTTTTTTCTGTTTTATGTTTTTAACATGCAGTATACATGCATAAAGTTTTCTGGAAAAATAGACAAATGGAAAGTCTAGTATTGCACTTTCAAGTGAGCATCTTCAGAAGACTTGAGTTTCCTCTGCCTGTAAATGAATCTAATACAGCTCTAGTCACCTGCTGAACCACAACCACTTACTGGAATCAGGCTATCGACTTGAAACCTATCCTCCTCTGAGCCGGTTTCAATCTGTATTCTTCCACTTGGCCTATAGTCTAATTTTTTTCAAGTCTGATTTCAGCCTTAGTAGTACTTTCTCAGCAAAAAAAATCCAACTGTATTTCTAAAAAAAGAGTAAGAAGCAAATTTGTAGAAATCATGGAAGGTAGAACAATATCAGCTCAGGATTAGGTCTTCTTTGGTTTGTAGCATGTCTGTGCAGGAAATGTGAGAAAATAACCTATCTTAGCCTGAGTTAATAACTTCATTTCTGTTTGGTTTGTTTTTTTTTTTTTTTTTTTTTTTTAGTTTCAGTTTTTCTGTCTTTCCTGATAAAATGAAAAAAGATAGCTGGAGGATAGAATTAAACATATTGTTCAAGGCAGTAAAAATGTAATGGAATACTGTTCTAGCAAAAGAACCAAAGATCACACAGCTGATGTAGACATTAAAAGTTACTGTTGTGCTGCTGACAGCAAGTATTACCCTCTTTGAAAAACATTGACTAGCAAGATAAGAGAAATAAAATTACTTTGGGCTACTTGCCATTTTGATGTCGTGTGCTACTTTTCTCTAACTGCCTCACAAGCAACCCCCAGACTTTTTTATGCAGGAAGGAAGGTCTATCTCATGTCACCTGCACTTGCTTCACTGAGCTCTTGACCTTGGAGTTCATTACTGCATTCATGGAGCACAGCAAACCGCAGAAGCCATGCTTTGAAGAATCAGGTGTCCACTGCAGCGCTTTTTAGGTTCGTTCCTCCGCTGGGTTGAATAAGCAAGGGGAAAGACTAAAAAAGTAATTATGAAAAAATAATCGATCAGGATTACATATAAGATGAAGCCTTATGGGATTAGTATAACCACATGTGTACTTGAAAAAATCACAGAACAAAGAGAGAACCACTGGAAGAAGCAAACAAACAAACAAAACAAATAGGTAGAGATCAGAGAAATATGCACAAAGCAAGGAGGAAGGATGTGTCTGGTACTCTAGAGACAGTGAGGAAATTAGCAACAAAAATGTGTGGGAAAGGCTGCAAACATTGCCTGAAAAGACAGTGATGAAAAAATTGCATGCAAGGGATCTAAAAAGGGAGAAATGCAGAGGGACTGTGCATACCTCTAAACTGGCATTTGGAATTAAAAACCCTATACCTTTCAATAGGGCACGTATGTTTACCAAAAGGCTGGGACTTTCACATCACATTCTATGTGAAAATGCCAGTGGTTGATTTTTGCAAAACAGATATACAGTTATGCATGGAATTTGGTTGCCTATTCTCCCAAGAAGTGATTTTATGTGATTCTACAATGTAATTAGATCAAACCAATATTCAGGTATAAATCCCTTTTCCCTTTTAATATTTGTATATTAATTTGTGGAATCAGTATTATACAGCAGGTTTTTATCCAAAGGTAAAGTAACATTATTAAAAAGACTAAGCTACCATAGCCTGGAAGGACTGCTGGAAACCAGAGAAAACTAAACAAACTTCACTGTTTATTCACTGGGGTCAAACCTGCAGGTATGAAAACCGTATTGAAGTGCATTCTTTAATATCCCTGTTATCTGTCAATACCTTAAAAATCACAACATCTTCCAGTACAATAAATACATACATATATAGCAGAAGAGTGTGTCTACGTACAGGTATATTTAAAATTTCTTTTAAATATTGGCCAGGAAAACAATGTTGAAAAAACACAAGGTTTCTGTGACAATCTGTACAAACCAATTACTGTTCACGTCTCATGAAGAGATTTATGTGCCCTAAAGTACAAAAATATAGGCAAAGCCACAAACTGCAACTTTAAAAACCATCTGCTCTTTTGTGACTTCCTCCAACAGTGAAAGACATACCTTTCTTTTTACCTTTCCTTGTCTCCCATTCTCTGTCATTTGTCAAGAAAAGTTGACTGGGGTGCAGCACGCAGGAAAGCAAATGCTTTTCTTGCTTTCACTGTGAGGTACTATACCTAGTTTCTGGGGTCTTTCTCATTGACAAAGCCGTATACTTAGAGACTATGACAATACTGCAGCCTTTTTAATTATGTTAAGCACATCTGAGTTATCAAAGAGATTTGAGATTGTCTGAAAAAAGAAAATTAAAGCTTTACAGAGAAGCAGATGCCACAGCATTATATATTCCAACTGTACACTGTGCTATGCATGGCCAGCTGTAGCAGGAAAACTGCTTATGTTAATGTTACACACTGGTCTTCTGTGCAGTGTCACAATGTTACAACATCTGGTTTTCCTCCTCTGCATTGCTTGCTCTAGCCGCCTCATACGCCTACTTACTGACATTCTCCACTCTCTAGAAGGAGGTTTTGCTGAGGGAATATGCATGTTTTTCTGTTTGTTTACAGGTACTACACACTTTATAACCACAGCTACCCTTCAGCACACATCAATTTTACCAAATAACCATACTGCCTAAGCTACCAGCTACTGTAATTTTCACTGTTTATTAAAAAACAAAACAAAACAAAATAAAACAAAAAACCCAAACCACCCAAAAGCCAAACTTGATGTTAAACTGTAATATTTTGAACAAGTGTTGCCATGGGGAAAACTCTACATATGAAAGCATGTAGGAAGTAGAGAGCTTACCCATTGTTTTCAACAGTCACAAGGAAGTGATTCTACTACCTTTTTTCTGCTGTAGCAATATACAGTAAAGAACATTATGCATAACCCTGCACAGCCTTGAAACAACTGATATTTCTAAATCCAAGTTGCATCCATGCCTGGATAATGTAATGGAAATTTTCTCAGTCCTATTATGATCTTAAATGAAAATTTGAATCAAGCTGCATTTAAATCAGAGGAAGAATAGCACATGTTCATTTTGTCTTGAAATTTCTCATAATCTCGTTCATAATCATGCAATCTTTTTAAAGATTATCATGTATAGGTATTGTAACCCAGAAAATAAATAGGACAAAAATTTTTTTCTATTAAAAAATGGGATCATTAGCCCTGCATATGAAAGGAAAACTTTTCATTGTACTTGCACCAAGCATCAGGTTGGATTATTATTTTTATGCTTGAAAATGACATGCTGCCCAATTTACTCTTTGGAAGTACTTCTGCCAAACGAAAACCTTTCCATTAATGGATGTTAAGAGGAGATGCCTCTTCTAGCAGCCCTGGCCCAGGTCTCCCCTCCTTGCCCAGCGTCTGAAGCCCAGCCCAGTGCACTCAGCAACATCATAGATTCTCTGCCCAGGCTGAGGAACATGGCAGTTGCTGCTTCCCCATTTGTAGGTTCAACCAGTATGTAACTGGTAAAAAGTCCTTCTGAGCTTTTCCCTCACAGAATTTTGAACCCTCAGGTTTCCATGATTATTGGCTGCAATATCCTGTTTTGCATGCAGTTTCTCAATAACCCATCAACGAGTGTGACTGACAAGGTTTGTTCCTGGTTTTGGCTTCTGTTATGTTTGCCTGTCAGGTTTCCATCCATTTGTCTATGGCTTATTCATTTTTCCTTATTATCCCGTTTGACAAGGTCAATCAGATTAATCTTTCTGAAGTAAATATTTCCATATCCCGCATGTAGTGAGAGAATAAAAGGCCTTTCACGTGTTTGCACTGTCACTGTCCTCAGGCATCCAAGCACCTTGAAGGAAAATACTGCTCAATTCATAAGAACCAAAAATTTGATCATGGAAAGGAACACAAATATCAATGGTGTCTATGGGAAGAAACCCTGTGAAGGAGGAAGGAAAGAGTAGGAGCCGATGAGTGAGAGCTGAGGTAGTTTACAGAGGGAGAAAGCTGATACTCAGACAAAGGAGAAGCAAGGAAACAGTGAAGGCAGTATGTAATACCTGTAACCTCCTGATTAGTGGGAATCCCTTGAGAACCCGCAGTGAAGCCTGGCACCACGATGTCCTCCATCAGCAGCAAAGATGAGTGAATCCTTCCAGCAACATGCATAGTTTGTGATGGCTAAAGAATTGATACACTTGTAGGATGAAAGCCTCTAGCACTACATCTGCTCTGCACAGGCCAGTGCTGGGTTTAAAGACTCCAGTGCTGTTGATGAGCTGGTTATGAAATATGATGTAATGCTTTTCTCTTCTTGTTTGAATATATGTCCAAAATGAATGTATCATGCTGTAATTAGATAGCAATGTAATAAATAAATGCAAATATAATAAACACTTCTGCCCCAACCATATATACAAGGCTATGTATGTACAGAATCTATAGAAAAGATCTACAGAAAATCAAATCTAAAGCAAAAGGAATATTAAGATATTATCAACTAAAATTTAGTCTGTACATATATGTTATCAAAGTGCTAGCTGTTGTCAATTGATGTTCCCTTCTTCACTTCAGAAAATTCCTCTTATCTACAAGATTTTTATAGATGATGCATAGTCGTATACATTCTCTATACCATCTATTTACTTTTTGTTGAATACAGAGTGAATGGAAGAAGCGGCTTCAGAAATAAAAATGAGCAGCTGTATCTGCACTGCATATCTGGATTAGATGTTAGCATTTTTCTTAACAGCCCTGTGTATACTCCAAACTTTATGATGACATTTTAAAGCTTTTCCTTTGCTAGTTCTTAAATCTTTATTTTGTAGGGTTTTGCACTACAGATCCCAAGCCATATTCCTGAGTATTTAGAAGAAACAGAAATTCACCAAAGCCCATATCCCTAGTGTTTACATAATTTAATAGTACCAAGCACACTGAAGAATAAGCAGTAACAGATTCCCCAAAACAGGCACCCAAAACTAGTGAGTGCATTTAAGCTTAATTTCTCTGGATGGTCATTACTCAAATATAAAATGGAGATAATAAAATCCTTTGACCTTATGGGGATTTTGTGAATATACAGTAATGCCTGACATTATATTAATGAGTTCCATTTAAAGAAATAGCATAGAAAAATCAATAATTTCTACTTAAAGAGTGCAGTCTGAATAGTTTGAAGTCAATAAGACATGCACACTGAGCAAGGACAAGAGAAGGGAATACTGAATATTCCTAATTAAGGAAGTATCATCCCTGACTGAATGAGTCTGGGATCCCATGTAAAAAATAGTCTGTGATGATGTAATTAAAGACCATTATAATGCATATGCCCAAGGAGTCAAATGAAGGTTGCACAGGCAACTTTAATTTTTAATGTTTTCTAATTTGAGTGCTTGACTTTGTGACTTTAGTATTATTTCAATATGATTTTCTAGATATAATAATAATTACTTGAATAGGGAGAGATAAATTAAAGAGCTACACAAGATTTTCAGATTTGACCTGAAAAGCAGTGGGCCCCAGACAACAAAGAAGAGTGACTTGAAACTGGCACATTTTAGAGACACTGAGGGGACAGTACTACTGCAGTGAGAAAATAAGCAAAGGGACAAGTGTAACATGAAGAGCTGCTCAATCACCTGATTTTTAAGTATTTATGACTGACATATGAAATATTTACTAATTTTTCTTTCCTAACCACATCACATTCAGACAGACTCCTGAAGCACCATCTGAATGAAGAATTAAAATGCACTCATATCCAGTAATTTTCTATAAGCAAGGTATTTTTCAATAAGACTGTTTCTGAGGAGGGAACAATTGTAGCTCATCACCCGTTTTTGTTACCTTGTAAATATCATGGGACACCGACAAAGCTTTTGTTTGTGACTTGGAGTGCTCCTCAATAGTGTTAATGGCTGGATCTCGCAGAGGAGCTTTCATGATCTCATGATTAGTATCAGATCTTTTCTGATAGATTGTAGATTTTTCTATTTCATCAAAAAAATGTGATCTCACTGCAAAAAAAGGTTTGAAGAGTGATCAGCCCACTTTTAGTGGCTTCTATTTTTCCAGTAACATAAAACGAACCAACAAACAAATTAAAAGTGTCCTATCATATTTTTAAGGTAAAAAACATTACTTTGTGGGAGAATAAAAGACACTATAATGCTCCTGTGTTGATAAAAGTTCACACAAAGGTCTAAAAAGAGGCAGATATTTAACATAGTCTTAAATCTATTTCTCAAATATACCTGTTACTTACAAACTTTTCTATATTTCTTGCACCTTCAAATGCCAACAGCCTTTTGTTCTTTTCTTGTTTCAGAACTTTACAGCATATATTAATTAAGGTTCAATTTTAACGCTGACTCCTGGCACACCATTGCTAGCTCCAGAGAAACTGAGTACATCATATAGCTTCAAAAACAAAAGGTTGCGCCACATCTGTTCTCCAAGCAAAGTCAGCATATAACTATTTGAACAGTTGTGCTCATACTGAGGCTGTGGTGCTGCACATTACATGAAGAGAAGCCTGTACTCCTGTACTCCCAATTGAGGTATAAAATATACTCAAATCAGCTGTTTCCCCTTCCTATTCCAAATACCCCCCTCCAGCAATTCAGAAAAGGACTGCTTCTTCCTGCTACAGCACCTGATTATTCCACCTTAGAATTCACACAAAAACACAAACTGAGAATTAAAGTACCATGAAAAAAAGACATTACGTTAATTACTATGATTCATCCTTTATACATTCTCTGCACTAAACACAGATTCTTGTACAGTATGTAATACCCTCAGCAGCAAACCAGAAGAGCTGCTGCACATGTTACAGAATGAAAGTTACATACCCATTGGATCTGGCAGAAGGAGAATCCAGATTTGAAATGGGGTGAAGTCAGTGTAGCCAAGTGCAAATCCGACTCCAAGCAGCACCTAAAATGTGATGTTCATGCTGCAATTAACATCTGTTCACAAGATGTGTCTCCTAACATGTCTGTACCCTAAGATCAGTACTTATACTAGCAGATACTGATGAGGTAGGAGGATTCTGTAAATAAACTGACAGCATACACTGAAGAGAATCTTCTATTTGAACATTCACATCTGTCCTGGCTAAGAGGGCTTGGGATATATCCCAGATATTACGGAAACAATACAAAGGATGTTAAGACCCCACTTGTAGTTATACACTTACATGTGTCAAAGCAGACATAGGTCTTCCAGCTTTGGGCAAAATTTAAATCCAGAAGACATCTTGGATCTTCTCCAAGTATCTGAACACTACCGAGATTTATTAATGCTCCTATTCCATTTTCATCTTCAGGACAGATGTGGCTTTCCTCTTCAGGGCAGACGTGGCTTTCAAACCTCAATAGTCTTAAGCTGTTTAAAAAGTTCTCTCAGTTCTTGAGAAATATAGTCATTATCACAGTGGAATCCTTAGCAGCCATATCCCCCCATAAAAAGTAAACCCAAGCAAATCCATGTTTTTTTGACTGCTGCTCAACAAATTCCATCCTACTCCATGTCTGAAATATGCAGATAGGGTAGTAACTGCTAATGATACATCAACTGCAGTATGTCTATTTCATTCAGCAGATCATGTTGAGTGATTTCATTTTACACTGCATGAAAGAAAATGACAGATAACTTGAGGTGCCATTAATTAATCTCTGAACATTAATCTGATCCTCTTCCAAAGCAGTGTGAACAAAATTGAAAAAGACTGGACTAAAAGCTAGAGTGTTTAGAGAGATAATCCTGTCTTTGTAAATAATTCACTGAATGGCCTTAAGGACTTAACCTCTTTACAACTCAGTGTACACATAATTTTAAAGATACCAGAATATTTACCTGCCTTCTACACCTGCAATAGGGCTTTGAAAACACAATATTGCAACACAAGCAATGTATTTTCTGTCAATTTCCTGTTTCCTGTTCAGGAGTAACTTTTTTTTTTCCCATAATGCTAAAAATTATTTGAGAAAATCAGGTGCACCCCATAAATAACTGAAGACTCAGGAGTACCTGATTTTAACCAAGTTAAATCATACAGAAAGAAGCAATTCATGTCAAGGTCAAATAATACAGTTTGCGAATTAAAAATTAATGACATTAAAACTATCAAGTAAGTGAGAGGAACATAGTTTTCAGGGTCTCCTAATGCAAAGGCACACAATATACTGCAGACAGTTTTTGAAATCTTGGGATGACTATCAGCATGGCAATGTGAAGTGCTACAAACTACAAATACAAACTTTGCTTCTGTACATTCATTTCTTGCAGCCTGCTCTAACTGAGGAAGATTTCTTTATAATGGTACAGTATGGAAACTGCAATGGCTGATAATTCAAATTGTCTTAAGAGCACTACCACGTATATTGAAACCTAGCTAAAAGGCTGCAAACAAAAACAACACTAAAACCTGAAAAAGGGAAAATGGTCTTTCTGAGTTCTTTGAGGACTGATACCAGATTTTGTCTGATTTAATATTTAAAGTCCTGCAATAAGGAATAAATAGCATGTTAGTGACATTGATATTAAGCTGTAACACTATGTGATCATTGCCTATGATGGAAAATTGTATGACAGAGATCCAGTCATATTAGAAACTTGGGCAAAGAGTGACATCAGAATTTCTCATGAGACGGTGCAGCTGTGGAATATTCCTCAATGCTAGGAAGACAGTTTTTTAGAAAAAATAATTTATTAAATATCAAGATATTCTTCAAATAAGATAGGATCCAAATGACACCAGTTGCTTTAGTTTTATTTTTCTCTCTTTTATCACTCTGACATATTCACAAGGAATCCTAGGTTTACTTTAGCAGAAAGCAGGAGTCAAAGTTATCTCAAAAAAAAAACCAAACAAACAACAACACACAAACAAACACAAAAAATTCCTCATGTGTTTTTCATTACAGTTCCAGCATTTAATCCTGTTTATCACAGTACACTTGATCAGGCTGGCTAAATCACCTTAGTTACACCTTTTATACCTCTGATCAGCATCTTTTTCAAGGATGACAGATATGTAACTCTTACTGGTTATGCATGCCACTCAATTATATTTATGTCAAATTTCATCAATGAACATTACTTCAGAATGACTACAGTATTAGAATTTAATTTACACTTACTAGCCGCAATTAGTGCTAGCAAGCAGAATATGCATTACTTTATCAAAAGTCTAATTCCTCATTTTTTCTCTTCTAATAAATAAAGCCACTATTATCCTTTATAAATGTATACATTATTCAATTTATTTATCTGTAGCAAACTACTTGGATCTCTATTTCTTTTGCTAAAAAATGAATGAAATTATACAGGGTCACTAAGTAAATTAACAGCCATCTCTGAAAATAACAATGAGATTCAAATTAGAAATGCGAATGAGCAAAACAAATTAGATGATGGCATGGGTACTTTCTATGATCTTGTGTATGCAATAAAATAGAATTGTGCTTTGGGCTAAGTAGCCCAAATGGAGTTGCTCAGGCCCTTGGTCTAAATGTCTTTTCCATCGTGTGAGAATATACAGCTAAATAATGGTGGTGTTACTGGTACAAGCTACCTTACTAAGAAGGTCAGAAGTCTCTCCTGTGTAGGGCAGAAGTAGGAGCTGGGGCAGTGGACTATAGAACATGATTGTGAGATTCTTGAGAAGGATGCATTTTCTTTTTTCCCCACATACTTCCAGTCCCTAAATTTAACCTAAGAGCAGTATCAGCTGTTCAGGTCCTTTCCTGTGCTTCAATAGAAAAAAGAACTTGTCAAGAAGGCAGGAAAATTAATTCAGTTAAACTAGCACGTAATACTTTTACTTCTATTTTCCTGTGGTTTATTCACACATTATGAATTATAAATACATAATTAAGCCACATAGGATCAGGTACAATATGAAGATAGTTAAGGAGGAGGTTGCAGGACAAAAACCTTAAAAAGTGCATGTGTGTTTCAAGACTGGTCTAGTGACTCATAACAGCATAATACAGTGTGCCATGTTGGTCTATCCACACAATTCCATGTTTAATTTTAGATTTCACTGTGAAGACCTTTTAAAGATCATTTCATTTTCAAGGCAATATGAGCTGACCAATAATCAATTCAGTATTTTGCGTTTGGTTTTGACCAGAGTTTTGGACTTTAAGGATAGAGCTTTGCTTACTCAATGGCAAAGCAAAAAATGATTTTCCAAATAGTAACATTTAGAATGATTATTTCATTGTTTTTATCAATTTGTTATATCTAAAAGGGAACTTTTCTTATTAGGTATGCTGAAGCTTGATACAACAAGCACCAAACAAGCAGGGAATGAGCAGCTTCATTATCATGAAACTTTCATTTTGCAGTCTGCATTATATTTCTCTAAGATCTTTTTATATTACAAAAGTGTAATACAGTAGGTTTGTTTCAAAGAAGGTTTTTACTTTGGGTTTTTGTTTGTTTGTTTGTTTGTTTTTTACCAAAAGACCTTTTCCTTTTTCTGTTTCCTTATTCATAGTTTTTCCAATGACATCATAAATAAAATACGCAAATTGCTACTTCATTCAGTGTCATAAAAATATCTCATCACATACTGTCTAATTGTACATTACTTATCTCAAGACAGATAGTTTGTCAGGGAAGATTAATCAGGAACAGGATACTCCTAGCAGAGCACTGTTGTATGGCACCAACTGAAGAACTACATACTTTATCATAAAAGCAGTTGTACTACAAAAAACAGTCTGCCATTTGTCCCACATTCTTTAATTTCTATGCAAAATATTTGCAACTTTTTGCAGTCATAATGCTGTCTTATGGTGACTGCTAGAAATATCAGGGCTTGATACACAAGGGATTTCACCTGAATAATGGAGTGGACACATTGGACTCTTCAAAAGTGTTTTTCAGAAATGAAAGTTTTCAATTAATTGATATTTCTATGCTACATCTGGTATTGTTGTCTGCAAGATATGTTAAAATATCACTTACTAGTAAGAAGCCTGCTGTAATTATGCTGAGATTCAGATTTGATTTTTTACCTGAAAATTGAGTGTAAATGGCTGAATCCATTGCCTCAGCAGTGAAATAATATTATAATTTTTTTTTAATGTAAATTTGATGGCTGGATGGTACTAGATTCAGTGACAATGTATGATTTTTTTTTTCATCTGAACGGACACAACTACAATCAAAATGTCAATTAAAGGAATATTTCCTAAAATAATTATAAAATATTAATTTTAAATTTACTTACTACAAGTTTATTGTATGTATATTTAAATCAAAATTCATATGGATCTATTAAGAGTCCTTTAAAGAAACAAGGTTTATTACTTTTAACTTGTTTAAAAAAAAAAAGGACATTAAAGAAAAGATAAGTCCTCATCTTCTGAAATATTCCAGTAGCTGATTTAAAGAATTTTGACAGCTGATTTGCTGAGGGTTAATTTTCAGTAAAGACTGAAGGAAAGCCCAGTAATTTTCCTCTTCCAGTTCTTAAACATGACCATTTCTATCTTTTACAGACCCAGTAATCCAAAACCAGATAAATCTTAGTATCACAAACAAGATTAGAATGTAACGCCTACCTCCAAGGCTGTAAAATGAAGCTCTTGCTACATTAGGAGACTGTTTCACCTCATTAACTATAACAAGATGTCTATTACTGAGACCACCAGCATTTAAAAGGATTTAGGGTTTCCATATCCAAGGTGGTTTGTTAATAACAGTCCTTAGAGAAAAACTAAAGCAGGTTAGTATTCTGCTAGTCTTGGGAGAAAAAAGGGCACTGTAATTTATAGATTAAGGACTGAATATAGTTTAACTCAAAATCTCGGTTCTACAGCTTTTTATGAGAAACTGTGAAATTCTTTCAAATTGTTTTCATGCATTTTTTCTTTTGCAAAGAGGACTCTTTCGAGCATCAACAGTATGAATCAATCCTCTTTTAACCCTGCCTTACTGAGAAAACTGTATCAACTTTTGGAAAATTTTCTTCAACAATTTCCAATTTACTATGAAGTAGATACCATGTAAATTATGTCTTCATAACATCAAATTTTACTTTTAAAAGTGTATTTCTCAACAATAACTTAGCTGGTGACTGAAACATTCATGTTAATCAGACACAGGGGTAAAGACTTTCACATTAGTAAATCTACATCAAAACGCACATATCATTAAGCAACTAAATGGATTATTACTAACACTTTATGTTTGATCCTGAACAATGCATTTTTCCTAAGGCTTTGCTGTTAGAATAAAGACACCTGTCTTTGAAAATCTTTTGGTATTCACAATTCTGAAGAAGCATCTAAAAATATCACATGAATGAATTTTATTTATTTGTTATACGCCACCATAAAGAAAGTCAATAATCCCAGGTGGCTAGCATCAGCATTAACTTTTAGTGTCTGGTTTCAAAATGACTGTGTATGGATCATCTCCTATTACTAAAACCACAGCAAAATATCCCACACATAAAGTGGAAAGATACGTTTGCTGGAGGAGAACAAAATGTGATGGCTCCAAAGAGCAGCCATGCTGATTCCTTTTAATGCTTTTTCTGAAAATTCATGGAACATCCTTCCTTGGGAGAGCCTTTTACCAAGACATGGTTAAAAAAGTAACTTAAAATCTTCTTGCATCTATCCATACAACCTGTCACCTTCTCTTAAGCGAATATGTAGTACGTTTAACATCTTGATATTCCTTGTTAACTCTTACTCATCACCCTGGGGTTTTCTTCCTAGGTGATGGCAATAAATTTAATTATTCTCATAAATTAAGCTATATTGACAGCACCGTAATTTTCTTTCTGTTCCATTTTACCATTTCCTTTAAAGCAAGAAGATTCTTTCTCCAGTTTTCTGAAACCCCTCCTTTTACCTGTGAGTAATAAACAGGCAGATTCTGAGACTGTTCAGTCATACTTTGGAAACCTTTGAATCAATTTTATCTCAGTTAGCCCACTCAAACCACAATTTCTTCAAGTATCCAAACTCATCTTTCTTTAAGCTAATACAAAATATTTGTTCATTGATAATAATTGTGCTAATGCTACTCATATTGAGAATGTCTAACTGCAGAAATTGGAGAAGACTGAATGAGAATATATTTATTAGTTTTGTTGGCATTATCTTTTAAAGAGCTTGGCTGGACCACTGAGCACCAGACCAGCACTTTTTTTAGTTCACCTTTTGCTGCTAATGCACTCATAGAATTATTTATTATCTTTTATGTGCACTGGTAGTTTTATTTCATTTTGTGCTTTGGTCTTTCCCCGACTTTGTGCATGCACTGCTCTTAAAACAAAATTCTGATGTCAATAAAAGTATTTCCATATTCTGCTTGCATTTAGGTGGTAGTATGACAAATAGCTGTAAATGAGGTAACAGATAACAGGCATAATCACATAATCCATGAGCTAAAATTCTGATATCCTTTGAAACAAGATAGTTGTATCCAACATGCTTACTGTAAATGGTCCTTGGCTCACGCTAAACCCTAACCTCTGCATAGCCATGATTTGTGATAATGGCCATTGGCCTAGGCTGCAACTGTGGCAGAAATAACAGTTTAACAGATCTGAGGTTATGTAGATTACCATATGCAACTGTTCTGGACTATGTGCCCTCGTTTATTTATTCATGTAGAAATAAGTAGTATTTTTTTTCAAAGGCTGCTTATTATTCTCAGTATTTAGGTGAAGAATATCAGAATTGAGATCACAATAACCATTTCTTTTTTTCTTTAAACTTATCAGGCATTATAGCTTTCAAGAAGAAAAAAACCACCATATGAAGGCCTCTGTATGTTGTACTAGTAAATCTGCTCTGATAGATTATAGAATTTCTGAGACTCATTCTTGAAAACCAAGGCACAAATGAATCCACAAAACAAATCATTACTTCCAGGTTCAATTTACAAGATCACTTATTCTACAAACTGAGAGCAAGGCAAGCTATTTACCTCTTGCATCTTAAATCAAACTCTACCTGCTGAAGGATCTCTTAAGGTAAAGAAAAAAGTCACACATTTAACTTCAAACCAAGAAATGAGGCTATTGTAACACCCTTCTGTTTTCTTCCCTCTCCTTTTCTGAAAGAAACCCTGTCATGGGTTCAGCAGTAGCAGTCATTTTTCTCCTTCTTAGTAGTTGGTGCAGCACTGTGTTTTTGACTTATGGCCTGAGAACAGCACTGATAACACCAATGTTTTTAGTTATGGCTTAGTGATGTTTGGTCTGGCCAAGGACTTTTG
>JANRGW010046971.1:8399-24569 GCA_024733675.1 Psilopsiagon aymara
ATCAGCGCTGTTCTCAGGCCACAAGTTAAAAACACAGTGCTGCACCAACTACTAAGAAGGAGAAAAATGACTGCTACCGCTGAACCGATGACAGTTCTTTATCCAGCATAGTCCCAGAAAGCTCTTTGTGGAGGTTCCCTTATCTTTCCATTTGTATATGCACAAACCTAACACATACTTGGGATTATTAATAAATAAATTAAGAAAATAATAGAATTTGTATAACAAGAAAAGTCAAATGCAGTCAAATGATGAAACAAGCCTTGTGAAGTCATTGCTGTGTAACATAACTTAAAGCACAAATGACACAGTACCTGTGCCTAACAGCTCTGTTCCACATCCTCTTATTAAAACTGCACCCGTTTACAAGAGATAGCTCTGTCCTAGGAAAGGATTACTCAGCCTTAATTCTTCAATAAGAATTATTGACACTGTCATAATTCATGCTACAAAGTCTGGAAAAACAAAGGTCTCCAGAGGCTGGTGTGAAGGTATTTCTGCATCATGCAAAAAGAGCATTGTAAGCAGATTCAGGCTTTTACCTGTCCAAGCAGGGTCACCCAATTTTTCTACCTACATTCTAAGGATGTGCTAGCTCCTTTATAGGGTGATTAAGCCTAGCCAAAAGTGTCATATGGTAAATGCTTTCTTCTTTCATTGCCTACAGTAAACATCAAAGATGAAATTTTATTCTGTGTTAGCAAAGCATTAATAATCACAGGATGATATTCAGTGTGCGAGCTCAGAGGCAGGCTGTTTAGAAAGCATCAGAAACACTTCAGAGGTCAGTAGAACTAAATCATTTTACACTAACAGAGATCAAGTTCAGTATGTCTGGCACGGTATGGTGAATACAGCTGATGAACAGGGAAGACATTTTTAGGATTTCAGAAGAGTTGCTCCAGGATTTCCAACAGGGCACTTTTTCATCAGAAAATTGCTTTTTGATCAAGAGCAACTCTCTTCCCAGGACTTGTTGATCCAGGTGAAATTCTGAGCTAAAAGCCAGAAAATGTTCTCAAAATGGAACAAAGCATTTTTGTTTGTTCACTTGCTTGGTTTTGTTTTGGTTTTTGTTTTGTTTTTCCCAGAATGTGCGGGTTTTTTTTTGAGATGTATTTTTGTATTACAAATAATATCCTTTAAGCAGAGAAGTTAAATTAAAAATAAGCTTTTACAAGGCACAAGTTTCTGAGTGATTATTTGAATTTTAATAGTACTTGGTTTTTTTTTCATTTTTCTGGGATATATTGATTTAGCCCTGTTTTCATAAATAATAGGAATGGATACAGGTTTCATTGTCATGGACCTTTCCATGAAATAAAAATCTGAGATACAGCACAACCTGTTACTCTTGCTCCTAGAAAAGAGGCTGGTGCAGGCAAGGGCTCTCTCAGAGTATAGTTACACATATGGGAACAGACAGACTCAGTCTGCCTTTACTCCATGGCCATATTGGCACAGAGCTGTTTTCCTCAAGATAACCTTTTGAATCAGAACAGTGGGGTAATAAACTGCTGAGCATAACCTTAGAAATTCCCAGCTTGCCCTGTGGTATTCACATAGGCAGGCCAAATCCTGCACCCCAGGTTTCCAAGCAGGTGTGTCGTGGCTGAAACGAGTGGTGAGAGTTTGGAATGAGGTATAACAGCATGGCAACAGGGTGTGGGAAGGAGAAAAAGAGAACTTGCACAATGTTGCTGCTGCTTGACAATGCCTGAAAAGGTTAAGAATGCTCAGGCGAAAGATTGGACCATCCTTTTGTTGCTCCGTTTGGGTTTTATCTCTCTGATTTTGTTCTTTTTCCCTTGACAGGAAGTGTTGGGAGCTGAGAGAAATTTTGTGAGGAGGGGGAAAATGTCTACATGGGTTAGTAGTTCATGTGGAAGTTACCAAAGGCACCTAAAGGGACACTTTGCACTGCACACTTCCCAAGAAATAGGCTTCACCAACTCTGGCTAAACAGGGATGACATTTATAGATCGTCATCTCTTACAGTCAGCTGTTGAAAAGCCCTGTTGGGTTAAATGGATCCACTTTCTCCCCAGCCTTAATGAGCAACCTCTTTCCTTTTTCTCAGTATTCGTTAAATGCTGCTGGTCTGCTCTGTGCTGTAATATATGTGACATGGAAGAAAGCAGACAAATACCCACTGCAAGGAGTTTGAGATCAAAATAATCTGCTTCAGTTTATAAGGCTCTGAGTGTGATAGCTCACAATTAGCAGCAGCTGAGTAGCTCAGTGATGGTTATCAGCAGATGTTCATTCTCAGCCTTACGGGACTGAACACTAAATGATTAATAATTCCCATTTTAAAGTAAAGCATATTAACTGAGAAATCAGGATTTTTCTGAGCTTTTGTTGACTATTAGGGTAGCAGAGGTAAAAAAATAAAGACACAAAGTTACAATGTTGCAAGACGAGGTATAGCTATGTTTGTATTCCTTATTCACTGAAGATAAAGGATACTATTTGAAAAAAAATCAGAGAATATAGGAACGTGAATTTCAAATTAGCTTGAGTGGTAGAAGTGGCCATTAGATTGGACCCAGGCAAAAGGTCTACCCTTAAATACTAGGCTGAGGAAGAAATCTGGAAGTTGTCCTTATCAAATGTACTTAATTCCTGGAAAGTTGTTTATTTGATGCAATCTGTGACTTTTACATTAAAGAAAAAAATATTCCATAATGAACATCACATGAAATTACCAAAGGAACTAGTGAGGGTACAGAACAAGTGATGAAAGACATTTTTTTGCACAGTGGGAATAAGGAAGCATATTCATCCTTCTGTAAGGACAGACAGGAAGTAGACCAGTGTCTCAGGGTGCATACTTGTCTGAATAATGAATCATTATACAATATATTTAAAAGTGTTGATGGAGCATTAATATAAAGGATGCCCTAATCCTGAAATGCGATCATTCATTCTTGGTTTTGTCACCGTGTCCCAAGATTGAAGTCACATGCTGGTGAGACTAGTATAGATCAAAAGTAACAGTGAAGCCATTTTGTCTTTCCTCAAAGCACATCACCTCTTCACAGAGCTTGTTGTCTTGTGCCCAGCACCTATGCATAAAATCTATGTTAATGTGGCTCCACAACTGCTGGCTGGGGCAGCCATCGTAATATCTGCTTGTGGAAATACAAACATTTTTTCAGTGATGTATGGCAAGAACAGATTACACTTGGTCAGATTAAAGGTACACCTGACTCAGCATTGTGTCTGGCACCCAGACTGCTATTCTTTGCTGGTTTGCATATGGGCACCATGGTACTACCAATGGAAACCCTGTCAAGTTCAATTGTGACTACAGGACTTTTGGGTATTGGTGAAGAGAATAGAAGCCAGGTATAGACCAGCTCTGCCTTTCATGGCTGGTGTCGCCAAATGGTCTGTTTTGTCTCTTGACTGTGGAATTCTCTCTAGAAAGTTAGCCCTGCTAAGAAGAGTCAATATCCACCTGAAAAAGTGTAGAAAGAATAAGTTAGACAATAGGCTTTTTAATTTTAAATTTCAATTTTAATATACTGAGGAGAGCTTAAATTAACTTTGCTTGAATACTGATGAAAAAGCTTAGGAGAATAGGATGAAAATTGCAGTTGTGAAGGCATGACATGGTAGTCTCATATTTTTTTGGAGAAAATGAGGTGAGCAGAGATCCACTTGCATCATAAAATCATAGAATCAACCAGCCGGAAAAAACCTTTGAGATGACATTCTTGTCTCTAAATTTGAGAGACATCAATTTGATAGGTGGGCCACTCAGTGGATAAAGAACTGGCTGGATGGCCGCACACAGAATTGTGCTCAAAGGCTCAATGTCCAGCTGGGGACCAGTAACGAGTGGTGTCCCTCAGGGATCGGTGGTGGGACTGGTCCTGTTTAAAATCTTTGTTGGTGATATGGACAGTGGGATTGAGTGCGCCCTCAGCAAGTTTGCCAATGACACCAAGCTGGGTGGTTTGGTCGATGTGCTAGAGGGACCTTGACATGCTTGTGAGTTGGGCTGATGCCAACCTGATGAAATTTAACAATGACAAGTGCAAGGTCCTACACCTGGGTGGGAGCAATCCCAGGCACTGCTACAGGTTGGGCAGAGAAGAGATTGAGAGCAGTCCTACGCAGAAGGACTTGGGGGTGTTGGTCGATGGAAAAACGAACATGAGCCGGCAATGTGCGCTTGCAGCCCAGAAAGCCAACGGTATCCTGGGCTGCATCCAAAGGAGTGTGACCAGCAGGTCGAGGGAGGTGATCCTGCCCCTCTACTCTGCTCTCCTGAGACCTCACTTGGAGTATTGTGTGCAGTTCTGGTGTCTTCAACATGAAAAGGATATGGAACTGTTGGAACAAGTCCAGAGGAGGGCCATGAGGATGACCATGGGGCTGGAGCACCTTCTGTATGAAGATAGGATGAGAAAGTTGGGGCTGTTCAGCCTGGAGAAGAGAAGGCTGTGTAGAGACCTCATAGCAACCTTCCAATATCTGAAGGGGGCCTGTAGGGATGCTGGGAAGGGATTCTTCATTAGGGACTGTAGTGATAGGACAAGGAGTAATGCGTTCAAACTTAAACAGGGGAAGTTTAGTTTGGAAATGAGGAAGAAATTCTTTAATGTAAGGGTGGTGAGGCACTGGAATGGGTTGCCGAGGGAAGTTGTGAATGCTCCATTGTTGGCGGTGTTCATGATTGGGTTGGATAGAGCCTTGGTTGGTATGGTTTAGTGTAAGGTGTCCCTGCCCATGGCAGTGGGGTTGGAACTAGATGATCTTAAGGTTCTTTCCAACCCTAACTATTCTACGATTCTATGATTCTACGATCAGAGGTAACATTGCTTGTACTGAGCACAACATGCTGGAATTTTAGATACTGGGGGAAAGAAACGAGTGAGTATGAAACTAAAGACAGAACTTGAGATCAGTAGTCTTGGTTTGGTGTGTGACGGACAAGATATGCTATAAGGGGAAAGGGATCAAGGAGAGCAGCCTGATCTTCAAGGACTACTTATCCTGAGGGCCACTGCAGTGTGCAGGAAGTCAAGCAGGTATGGCTAAAAGCCGGCTTGGCTGAAGAGAAAATACCCTTTTGAACTCAACCACACACACACAGACACACAGAAATGCAGAAAAGATAGTCTATCCAGGAGGAATATTAAACAAACAAGCAAACAAACAAATAAATGCCTGAGAGTACAGGAGTAGTGTTAGAAAGGGTAGGGCTCACCTGGAATTGAAAGTGACAAGTGATTTGAAGAGCAACAAGAGCTTCTTTTTGTACATTGGCAAAGGAAGTTTACAGAACATCAGGATCCACTGCTTAGTGGGACAGAGAATCTATCAAAAAAAAGACATGGAAAAGGCCAAGGCACTCAATGATTTTGCTGTCTATTTACAATAGGAGGGCTTGTGTGCCTCATGGTATAGTCTAAAAAAATGTGCCCGATGGTAGAGCAATATTGAGTACTACTCCTAAACAGCCTTCAACAATTTATAGTTCCTCTTTGCTCACAGTTCAAAGTGTTCCATGGTGCTACACAACCTGTTCAAGGGGTCTTCATGTCTTTCCATTATAGAGTATATCTTATTGGCTTAAATCAAAACAAAAAAATCTCCGCTAGAGGTTTATTATTTCAATGGTAAGAAAACCATCCTTGAGTTTTGTAACATACTCTAGGAAAACATAATTATGATATAAGACACAATAAACCAGATAACTTGTCACACATTTAAATTACTTTTATCACATTATGCGAAGCTTGAGGGTTAATTATATTTCTTAATTCTGTTAAAACCATAATCATTTTTGTAAGACAAAATCTCATATTTATCACAGTGCTCAGCTCCCAGCTCAGAATTCTGTCATTGGAACTTACAGCACTTTACAAAACAGGTTAAGTGCTAGCCCTGATATACCTGATATATTTAATGGGGAAGCTGAAGTGAAAAGAATTGAAGTGCTTTACACATGGCAGTCAGTAGACCAGTAGCAACTGAGGGAATAAAGTCTCAGTAGGGTGTATTAGGCATCAGGTAACAACATTAAGGTGTTTTAATGTTCTTACATTCCTTATCTTTTATTTATATATTATCTATTTTAGTGAAGGTGAAGTTTTCTGAGATGGTAGTTTTCAGGATCTTGCCTCCTTGTATACAGCTTTTTTTTGGTTCTGTGTTTTGTTTTGGTTTGGTTTCTAATATATAATGTGCTTGAAAGAAGATTTCTCAGAAGTGAATGCAGAATTTGAATCTCAGCAGTTTTGAAGAGCCTATCTGAGCAATACATGAATTTTCAGATGTTACTCAACACTTTCTCTGAATCTGGCTATTTTTTACCTGCTGCAAAACAATAACATTCCAGCAAAAAGTTGATTTTGGATATATTTTCTGGTAGCTTCTAGTTTTCTAATATAGAGATACCTTATATTTTCTATTATAAATTTTCTATCTTCTCCAACTCATTCATTCTGTTAATCTGTTAATTCCCTAGTGTTCTGCAGCCCTATTTGATGTCAGTGGTTAAAAATATTTTAGGATTTCTTGCAAATATGAAACTTATTAAAAGGAATAAAATACTTCAACCTTTGAGCCCTGACATTAACTATGACTTTCTTCATGGTTTGTTTCATTATTTTTCTTCAGTGGTAATTGTTCCTGTTATCTTTATTTACTTCTTCCTGCCTTGGTAAATTTTTTGATTTATTGGAAAATAAGTCTCAGTCTTGAGTTAAGCTTCAAGCAATAACATTGTAAAAACAACATGGACAAAGAAAAACCAGACTCCAGAACTTTTTTAGCCAGATGTAATTGACTATACCTTCTCATTTAGTTGGTATCGTATTTCCACCATTAAAAATGTTTACAGAAACCTGAAGTTTCAAGTGTAGGAAAGGGTTTGTTGGGGTTTTTTTAAAGTATTACACAAATATTTCTAAGTAAATTGTTGAATTAACAAGTACTTCTTCAGGAGCACAAATTTTTGAAACATAAAAGGTGCTGGCACAGGCTGTTCAGAGAAGCTGTGGCTGTCCCATCTTTAGAGGTGCTCAAAGCCAGGTCAGATGGGGCTTTGAGTAACCTGGTCTAGTGGAAGATGTCTCCCCCGTGGCAGGGGGGTTGGAACTGAATGAGCTTTAACGCCTTTTTCAACTCAAGCCTTTCAATGATTCGTTGAGTCTATGTCTTATACTATATCCTACCAATAAGCCTAAACTAATTAATAACTTGAATTGTCCACTTTCAGCCAGCTACATAAATGGTATACACTGAATCCAAGGCCTATTGAATCTCTTGTAATTATATGGCAAGACAGCTACAAATATCCTGGACAACAAATACATGAATTAGATTCAAAAGTTTGTTAATTTTAATTCCACATTTTCTGCCTAGAATAATATTGGAACTGGTGGAAGTTGATAACAGAGAGCATTTAATATTCATTAGGGAAATGTTAAAAGTAAAAATGCACACTTTTAGGATAGAAATCTTTGTTCTACATACAAAAGTATTTGTAGGGAAAAAAAATAACCTAGAAAGAAACACATCAAGTACATTTCAAACCTTGATGTCAATGAGTATTTGGAATGTTTTGCTGCATCTAGGAAAACACAGTAAGTTTGGAATTTTAAAGAAAATATTGAACGGTTTTATATGCTTATTTTAATGTACGGCTGATTTACAAGCACTAGATTAAGATTTTGTACAATTTTTGTTATTTATCCCCCATACATGTGTTCAAACTGTGTTAGTAAGACACATTTTCTGTAAGTAAGAAGCATTGTTCTTCAGAGGCCACTGTGGTCCATCAGTTAAATAATTCATATTTTGTTCTGTATAAATACATAACTGTGCTTTCAGCAGTGAATGATAAAGGATCCAAGTTTTCTCTCCTTTTATTAGCTTTACATAAGCATTAAGGATATCACTCCAGAGACAACAGGGAGGAAGCACAAAGCCTGTTTTTTGATGAATGATGTACATTTTAACCTCTGTGTCTTTCTATATTTATTGAAGTCAAAATCCAACTATAAAAGAGAATATTTTCAAGGCTGTGAAGCCTAGCACTTAAAGAGTAGAAAATGCCAGAATTCAGTCTGCACTGTGGGTTTTATGTACATGTGCTTTCTCCCTCACCCACAGGACTCGTGCCTTAGCCAGCTCCTCAAATCCTTCTGTGAATACAGGAATATTAATCCTCTTCTCATCTTGGCTACTGGAGTCATTGCTATGGTATTCATGGGATTCAAAAATCTGAATTTATTTATTCCCACAATACCTTCATGGAGAGGGGCTTTTTCTCAACGTTACAGCTGAAGATGTCTGGATAAAATAAGCAAGGATCAAGTTTTCACTGATTTGAATTGAATTATTAGAGTCCCTGAGGTATTTTCCATGCTTGTTTGTCTTTTGTTTGGTTTTTTGTGTGGTGTTGTTTTGTTGGGTTTTGTTGGGTTTTTTTTGTTTTTATTTTTTTTACAACCGAGTACTTAGCACTATGTTTAATTCAGTTTAGTAACCCAGAAAACAATCTAAAAATTTCTCTTAACCATCCAGCTCTGTTTCCCTTTACATGGATTATCCTCTTTCCCTTCCTTCCTCTCAAGCTCATTTAATCAGGCCAAAGAACCTCATTCAGATGTACAAGCACATCACTGATCAAAAGTCGAAGCCAGATTGTATTCTGAAACACAGGGACTCTAGGCTGCTCAGAGGAAGATCTGTGGTTTTTTAACTTGGGAAGAGACAACACATTTTCCCTTGGACACAATGGATTTTTTTTTTCTAGCTCAAAACTTCTGCAGAAATGTTGAGCTCAAATCATCCCTATAACATGGTAAACTTCAGCACCCAATATTGCAGCATCTGCAATATTACTTGCCCTTAGACTTCTGGGCTTTGCTAATACCTGGGCCTTTTTTCAGCCATTTCTCAGAGGAAAGACTAATGTTACTAGTCTGGTACTTGTAAAGTGCCATCCTGTTTATCAGCATACAAAGACTTTTGGGTTGTTTTTTATTGTTTGGGTTTTTTTCTGTTGAAAAAGGGAGTGAAGAAGCAAGCTCAGCCTCCTTTCTTTTCAATCTGTGTTTGGTAAGAGCTTTCTCCTGCCACAGTCTTCCAGCTTGTCCTTCCAGTAAACTGTTCCTCAGAGACCTTTCTCTTTTCCTTGTCTGTGCAGGGCTATTGACCTTCCTTCCTATTTGCTTTCTGCGTTTCTCAAATACCAGCACTGCTGCTGTCAGTCACACATTCTTAGCCTCCAAGCAACTACTCATTACTGGTTGTAAAGTTAAGAGTAGACTTCATTATGTCAAATGATTATCTGTTGACTTATGGGTGCTGGACTGTAGCTTGAGGAAAAATAAGGGACTCATCTTGCCTGAATTTAGAAAGTTTCACCTGAATTAGCATACCTAGCATCCCTTTGCAATTTACAGATATTTCTGGCAGGCAATTAGTTGGTTTTATTGCATATATTTAATTGGATGATAAGAAGCACTCCATAAAAATGTTTATTTTCCCCTAGTAGCTATAAAAAGGATTTAAATAATCAGATCATAGTTGTGTATTTGACCAGGTGAACATCACATGTCATATTAAGAAACAAAATCTTGTTCTGGATATGTACTGATGGAATGGACTACAGCTCAATTCTTTCCCTTCTCTTGTCCATTAAGATAAAAAATTATGGGCTTCCCCTGAGTCTACAGGCGTGCTCAAACCTGCACCTGATCATGTGTGCACTTTGATCAGAGGGAAAGTCTGCATTTGGATCTGTATCTGAAAGGAAGGCAAATCTCCAGAGACCATTCCTCAGCTTTGTTATGCAAACTCCTGCTTTGGCTGATGTCTTCCTATTGTTTCTGGTTATTATGAAATGCAAAGCATTGCACTGCTCATTAATTAACATGAACTAAAGGTTTTATCACTGCTTTATTAAGGTCCGTGTTTGTTATTATCTTCTACCATAAGAAAGAGTTTTTAATCTGAGGTCTAAAGTCACTGTGTGCATTTGTTTGCATTTTGGGTTTTCTTAAACAGGTCAGCATTCTCCAAAATTAAAAAATTCAGCATGAGTTCAATAATGTCATAGCTCTGGCATTGCTCGAGCAAGAGTTCTTATGGTTTCAAGTGGAAAACATCTGTAAACAAGGTATGCTTCACAAATGGTTCTTAGCCTTCAAAATTATCTTTCCTGTTGGTCTGAGTAAGGAAAACAAAACTCTTGTTTTGCACAACTTTGGGTAGGGCCTGGATTGGTGATGCGTAGCTCGTTTATTTTTGTTATGCTTGTCAAATGGCGTTACTCTTTCACTAGTCATTCACACCTACAGAAAGGTTAAAATACTTTCAATTTTTCTATGCTTCTGGTGTAAGGTTACTGTAGAGTAGCTCTACATGCACCTGTGAAAACTGGAAGAACATAATTAATTCACATGCTTGAGGACATGTTTTCATGAAGATGAGTGCAACGGTTCTCTTCTTTTGCTCATCTTCTGGGGTTTTATTAATGGGATTGTAGAAGGTGCATTGGCCAAAGGGCAGTCTTCTTTCTGCCACTCTCCTTTTCAGATGTGAAACATACTTATTTCACTTTCAGGACTGATAGCTTCTGAGTGAACCTGAGATTCAGTGACCAGGATAAGGGCAGCATGCAAGGAAGTTACAAAACTGGAGTTCTAGGATTAACAAAACAACAACTGACATTAATGTTAAGTGAATGAACTATATACAAATTCAGATCAAATCTGAGTTGACAGAGTCACTAAGAGCAGTGAGTTGTCTGGAAACCCAAATTCAGATTTAGCCAGATGTCATATTGACCACTACACTGATGTCATGTCAACCACTACACTGATGTCATATCAACCACTACACCTTTGCAAGACACCTGATTCCAGTTTCTAGACGCCTGTCGATCAGCCCTGATCTGGCTAACTGTGCAGGACTCTTATGCTGGAGCTTACTGTGGTCTTGCTTGCATATTTGTTATCCTTCAATGAACAGAAAAGAAATTTGGTTCTTGTGCTGGTCCTAAGAAGAGGAAGAAATCTTTCAGGGATAGAAGTCTGTAGAATTCTAAGGACTAATGGGTAGCATAAGAATTATCCTTTATCCCACTCTGTAAAGAGGGTCTTTGCCATATGTGGTGGAGCTCATATCAAAGGAAAATGTCTCCAAGGCTCCAAAAACTGGAGAGAATGATCTTAGATTACTTTCTCTCACCCATTGTAAGGAATAACAGAGCCATACTCTTTCCAGATCTCCTGACTTCTGAGATTTGACATTTATTCAAATTCTTTTCAAGTCAGGTTTGTTTCTTTTTACTTCCTTACTGTTCTCAGATTCTAGGGCAGAAACGAGTCTCCAGAGCCTTACTCCTTCAAATGTAGCCCAAAGATGACCTGTGGGAGCTGTTAAACTCTCCTATCTTTATCTCCATACACAGCTTTCCTTTCATATTTTTCCTTCAGTGGTCAGATTAAACATTTACTTCTTGTTCAGATTTCAATTTCCCTTTCATTTAAAAAGGGGTGATTTATTCCTCTGAAAACAATTTTGCCATTTTTTGAGTAATGATACTGAGATCTATAAATGAAAGTGAATATTATCTAAAGGAATTATTTCACGCCCATTGAGAACAAACTAACAACTGTATGTTGAATAAATGACAATAATTGCACATTATTCTTTATGGAGCAATTGAGCTATGCCTGCTAGAAATTCACAACTTGTAAATGTCAACGATGTCATGAGGAACTTGTATCACAAAGACATAAATGCTTTCTGATTCGCTTGATGAAGAATTTAAGTAAGTGGCTTGCAGCAGTCATTCAAAGTGGCCTTTCTGCAATGGGACAATCTCAAGTTCTGTGAATGTTGATATTTAGGAATTGTTCTGAGTTGAATATTTGCGATATTTGTCAAACAAAATTGAGTACACTGGTGGTTCAGTAACTCAGGTATTTGCCTTTACCATTCTTGCCACATGTCCTACTAGTTCTGGTTGCCTAGAACTAAAAAAACCACAGGACAACAATATATCTAGTTATTTTTCATTGTAATTATTATTGGAAACCCATCAAAATACCAATATTAATTTAAATATTAATTTAAATTATTTTTCTCACACATCAAGGTTAATAGACAAAGCCTATTGCTAGATCTATCAAAATAAGTAAGGGTATTTGTACTGTGCCCATTGATCAAAATGCAAAACTTAAGGAACTGAAGGGAACTAAGTCTATCTGCAAAACCGAAAACTTCTTTTGAATTACTGTGAGTATAATAACATTGAACAATGAATTGAGTAGATTTCCAGGCCTACTTCACTACTGGAAAACTACCAAGAGTTAATTCAAAGACAAAATCGGTTTATAATAGCGGAAATATTCCAGTACAGAAATACTGGGTTTATGGGTCTTCTGCAAACAGGAATGGAGAAAAAAGAGTCAAAATCATCTCAATGTACGCAACAAAAAGATAAAGAGAATAAGTAAATCATTGATAAAATCAGATAAAATTCTGATACTAGGAAAAAAAAAAAAAATTAGTCGTGACAGTGATCAAAGACTGGAACAAGGGTTGGGAGACACAGTGGAGTGCAAGCCTCCATTCTTGGAGATAGATAAGATTTCGCAAGGTCCTGAGCAACTAACACCTCAGTTAGCTCTGCTTTGAGCAGAACACTCACCTAGGAACCTTCTGATGTCCATTCTAAACTGAATTATTCTATCATAGATGATTTTAAGTGAAACATCCTTATTATTACCTAAATTGTCCATATGCGTGCACAAGAGAAAATAACATCCTACTTGGAAATGATCAGGGAGAGGCTTCTGGTTTGAAATGAGAATATGAGTCTGTGATGATGAAAATTTTTACTGCTAGAGGATCCACTTTAGGGTAATGAGAATTGTGCTTCTTTTCTTAGGAGTGAAATCTGTTAATTTCCAAGACTCTCATGCTGTATCTGTGAAGATATGCTTCAGTGGCAAATGGTTTCCCAGGAAGAAGACTGAGCAGGAAGATATTGGGAGAAAGAGCAGAGCACAGTTCTTGGTCATCTATCACCAACTTCTGATGCTTTGACCATGGTCACTGGATGTCGTTCTCTGCTTTGTCAGGCATACCCAGAATATGATGCCATGTGTAAATTTATCCTGTCACTTTTGGAATAGATGCTGTTTATGTTCCTTCCCCTAATTTTTAGGAGTTTTGTTCCACAATCTAATTCTTAAGGCTAAAAGCTGTTTAATATTCAACCTAACTGGACCTACTCCTAAATTGTCTTTACAATATGTCCTTCTCTGTTGGAGTTTGTTTTCTGTTGTTCTTAACTTGGTATTTTGTCAAGAACATTTATGGCTTCGCTAAACCAAAGATTTTGCCCCAAAATTAATGGGATGTCTGTTTGCCTGATCATCCTCACTTTCTTTTCACTTTCTGCTCACTTGTTTGTCCTGAACATTCCTCTTCAGACACCCATAATGAAGTATCCTCTGTGCCTCTTGCAAAGACTGTGTGTAAATATTGTGCTAATATCTACCAAGATATACTGGAATATTTTTTCTGCTATATCTTTTTGCAGGTGCATCACACTATAGTCATGCTGGAACTGCTAAAGCCCTTGATCCTTCTCTCCTTTTGTATTTAAAACTGATTTTATAGCAGAAATTCTTTAGTTCAATCCCTTGGGTTTTTTTCTACTGATGAATGTCATTCCAATTGTAGTCCAAGTCCTCAAGGTCATTCATTGCTTCCTCGGTCTTTATCTTAATGCCCTTTGCTATTGATAATGCCACTCAGATTTGCTTCAGTGACAAATTGCATTAGCATAGTGCTACTTTTTTTGCCAAAAATTCATTAATGAAAATACTCATTTAGTCGCAAGACCATTCCTCCACCAGTATTCTTTGTTCAGCAACCTCTGCTTTGTAACACGATTGTTGAAAAGCCTTTTTTTCTTATTTTTGTGGCTCCTTTTATTCATTATTCATTAGGAAATTTTCATGTGCATTTATCAAAGATTTTGCTGTAGCCTAGGTTATTTCAGAATATTGCACATCTTTTGTTCCCCAGATTAGTTAGCCACTTTATCAAAAATATACATTTTTGCATATTTTCAAAATATGTATTTTTGTATTTTCAAAATATACATGAAACTGAAGCATGCTAAAAGCTAAAAAAATGTAGCAGAAATGGTTGGGTACCGCAGAAAGCAGAATAATGTAACTGCAATACACATCTTTTTCTGACACTCTATTATTGTGTGGTGTGCTCTTTTAAAACAGTTTGATTTGGAGCCCAGTGTTATTTTCACTAGCTGTTACACCTCCAACAAAAGTAGAAATCTTTATTTTTGCACTTGTTAAGAGAAAACTAACTTGATTTTGCTAAGCGCAGCTGTCAAAACACTTAGACAACATGGGAAGTACTTCTCACTACCAGCAAGCTCTGAGAAGTATTTTAGAGCAAAGGTTTAATTACATTTCTCATTTCTGAGTCTCTAATCCAAAAGTGCTAAACTAGAATTTTAAGCACGACATTATTTTTGATGTTGAAGTGTGTACACAATGCAGTCATCATGCTGAGGTTTTTACCTTGCCAGAAAAGCAAGAAGGAAAAAATTAGGCCTAAAAGCATACCTACGTGTAAGTAAATGAAATAGGAATATACTGATAATGGAAGTCACATTGTTATCCAGAAATCTAAATTAACTTTATATTTTATCAGAGAAAAACAAAGAGATGTTCATTTTGTTATGTTGAAATATTTGGTCTATAAATTAAAATTAGGTTATCAAGCTACCTGAAAATCAAGTTCTACTAATAAAAGCACAATGCTAAATGTACAGTTATACTGTGTAAATCAACATTTTGTTCACGGAAGCACCAAACACCCTGTGTTAAACAAGCCTGAGCTAAGTTTGACAAAATTGGTGGTTTAAAGTCATATCCTGGGCTCAGTGGTAGCAGTCATTTTTCTCCTTCTTAGTGGCTGGTGCAGTGCTGTGTTTTTGACTTTTGGTCTGGGAACAGCTCTGATAGCACCTATGTTTTCAGTTACTGCTTACTAATGTTTACTCTGACCAAGGACTTTCTGAGTCTCATGCTCTGCCAGGGAGGAGGGGAAGCCAGGAAGAAGCAGAGGTAGGAGCAGAGGCAGGACACCTGATCCAAACAGGCCAAAGAGGTATTCCATGCCACAGCACATCATGCCACTATATAAACTGGGGGCAGTTACCCAGAAGGGTTAAATCACTCTTCTGTTGGGCTGGGTATTGGTCGGTGGGTGGTGAGCAGTTGTATTTTCTTCCCTTGTTACTTCCCTTATCACTATTATTATTGGTGGTAGTAGTAGTGGTTTGTGTTATACCTTAGTTACTGGACTGCTCTTATCTCCAGGAGCAGGGGAGGAAAGGAGGGGAGTGAGTGAATGGCTGCATGGTTTTTGGGTTGCCAACTGGGCTTAAACCTCAACAGGTTACCCAAAGAATGACCATTAAAAGTATTAGGAAGAGTACTTTAAATATGATTTATAAAGGCACAACTTCACAGAATTAGATGGCAAAGTTCACTCTGTTACTTATTACATGGATAATCAAGGTGAAAATGAGTTAAAAATGACTGATACATAGATCAAAGGCACAAAGGCTAAGGGAGACCCTTCCATTGAGTCACAAATGTCAGACTAGACCTCTTTTCTTTCTAAACTCTGAAAGAAGCTCAGGTGTGGCTGGATCTAGTCTTAGACTCAGACTTGGTCAATGGTACTTATCTATCACTAATTCACTACGGAGGGAATTTTTACATCATTTTCATTTAACAGCAGTTTTCAGTTTTAAGGTGGAACTTGTAAAGTGGGTGTTGTGGTTTAAGCTGTAAATTAGGCATTTTTGTTTACTCACTTCCCCCTCCTAAAAGAGCTGTCGTGGTTTAAGCCATAAAACAGGCATTTTTGTTCACTCACTTCCCCCTCCTTCTTCCCACAGGATGAGATAAGAACAGTTTAGTAACTAAGGTATAACACAAACCACTACTGCTACCACCAATAATAGTAATGGCAAGAGAAATACAAAGGAAGAGAATACAACAGCTCACCACGTATACCCAGCCCAATCAAGCAGTGCACCCCCCGCACCCTTCCGGGTCTCTGCTCTCCGCTTCTGCATCC
>JANRGW010046976.1:11918-29298 GCA_024733675.1 Psilopsiagon aymara
TATAGGCCCCCTTCAGATATTGGAAGGCTGCTATGAGGTCTCCACACAGCCTTCTCTTCTCCAGGCTGAACAGCCCTATCTTCATTAAGGAAGGTGCTCCAGTCCCCTGATCATCCTCGCTCTCAAGAGAGAAATTACAATTACCTTGAGAAAAAAGCATGTGAGGTGCTTATGATTATATTGAAATCCTGTTTAGCTGTTGTTCTATGCTTACAAAATGGGTGTCCCCAAAACGAGAGAGGAGGAGGCTGGTCCTCTGTGGTCCTGCAGTTATCTGGGATGCTCTTTGCAATGCAGGAGGTGCACAACTTGTTTAAAGCAAAGAAAACCCTGTAATTTAACCTAAAGGCAACTAAAATCACATCAAAGTGATATTAAATTTCCCTTTTCCCTTAAACTGCATGCTGGCCAAAATAATCCACAAAAACCATAACTTCCCTTTATGGATAGTCATCTCCTGGGCTTTCCAGCTTTTAGACACCTTTGCAATGCCAGCCTGCTTGGGAGTAACTATTGCTTTCATTTTAACGCTCCTCTGCGAAAAGTGATTTTCACTGATTTTGCCTTAATGCCAAGCACGCACTTCTGCTGCTGCTCTTCATTTTACATGGCAAGACCTTACTACAAAGTCTGAGGCAAAAAGAACACTCTTAAATTTAAATTTTTAATGATCTGTGGCTATTGGAAAATCATTAATTTTGTTAAGGCAGATGAAAAGCGATCAAAGCCAAGGCAGTGAATGTACCACTGCGCTGCCACCATCCACTTTGCTGTAATGGGATGGAAAAGCAGATGAGAGGTTAATTGCTGTCAATGGGGATTTTTGGGGGGGCAAAATACAAACAGCTTTTTTCTTGAGGAGACATTCTGGTGATAGAAAATAATTACAAGTCCTGGAATTGTCTCTGAGGATTTAGCAAATACATGAAATAGTCTATAACAAATTGAGATGTCAAGCAGTCACCTGTGACTGCTCTCATTTAAAACCCCTGTGGAAGGAGAGGGCATGAAGCACTCAGCCCAGCAGGGATGCTGCAACCTCCTCCTGAGCTCTCTCAGGTACCACAATACGCAGAATAAAATATGTCTGTGCGTTTGTGCTAGCATGGGCCAGGCTGTGGTGGGAGCGTTCAGCTGGAGAAGGAGGTAAAAAATAAGTGCGTTGAGAAGAAAATCAATTTCCTCTACATCTCTATTTATCAGGCTGCGCTTCCCAGCCAGCTGGCAGGTTGAAGTATTTGCCTTCTGATGTGCTCCTTTGTTAATGTGTTATTTGTGTCAGATCAGCCTCTCTTAACGTAATTATACCGATCACGGCAGAGGGACAAGAAGACAAGATGCGGCTGGAGGAGTGGATACATCCCCAGCTTGCTCCGGTGTTATAGCTGTGTAATCAATGGAAAAGCAGAGTTCTGTGTTTGAGGGCTCTTTTAAGGCCTTCCCAATGCAAGTCAGCACCTTGCTGCTCAGGACCAAGAGATAGGAAATCTCAGGCCAAAATCCACAGAGGTCTCAGGAGACCTCCCCATCACCTTGGCTGGGCCATACACAGGGATGCAGAGGGTCAACACATGGATCATGCCCTGGACTGAATCTCTCAGACAGCTTCGCCTTTTGTTAGGGCTCGCTCATGTGTCTAACACCTTTTTGCTGTTCCAAACAAGGGCATATAAATGTTTTCCTCTCTGTCATATTTGTCTTCCCTAAATTGTGCCATCCCCATGGAAGCTGGCCAAGGAAATGGGAAGCCATCAATAAAAGTGACAACATTTTTTGCATCCATCTGTGCTCTTCCAACAGTTGTAATTACAGACATTTAGAACCGAGGCAGGCTTTTACCCACATCTCTGATGGCAGTTCTCTGCTGGGCAGCCTAGAAGCAAGGCACAGAGCTACTGCAGCAAGGCACAGCGGAAGACACGTCGCCGGGTGGTGGTTTCCGCAGTTAGGTACGGAGCAAACCCCATCCTCCCCTCTCCCATGCTGCTCCTGTTGTATCTCCACATGGGATGCCCACAAGCTGGAGAGGGATTACACTGCCATACTGCTGCAGCTCAATGCAGACCTTGTGGTTAACCACCTCCTTCCTATGACTCTCCCTTGCCACTGAACCTGCCAGCTCACTGCAACATTAATTTATTTTAAGGAAATGCTTAAGAAAGCAGGTGCTTTCTTAAATACAGCACATAGATCCCTGCCTTAGATTAGCTCCTGAAAAATGCTGTCATTTCAAGGGAACAGCAGCAGTACCGAGGGGTGATGCTGTTTCAGTCAGGGGAACTTCAGTAAATGCACCATACACCAACAAAACCAAAGTAGGAAGTCCAGGAAAGTGAGGTCAACCTTCCTCCAGCTGAATTATTGTTCACCATCCACAGCTCACAACTCCCTGACCACCACTAAACAGTTATCGTATGCATTGCTCAAGCAAAAAGGCATCATCTCTTACCGGGTTTGGGGATGAGTCCTTGAAAAGGCCTGTGAAAAAATAAGGAAAAAAGGAGATTTAAAACGAAAAGGCACTTGGAAGCCAGCACACCCAGACTGAGCATCCTTCTGTGGCACAGGGAAGGGAAGGGATCAGCCTGTCCTTTGCACACTGCGCCATGACTGGTGCAGGACCATCACAGGAGCCCTGCAGGGAGAGGGTCCTTATGGCCATGCTCAGGGCAGCACATGGCTGGTGGGCAAGACAGGCAGCATGGCCCAGTGAGAGGCTGATGGAGCCACCCTTAAAACCATTTTTCTCCCTGACACTGATCAAGTGCTTTTCCCTTCCAACTTGAGTCCATCCCCTCTGGCTGGAAAATCCACAGGACCTTGCCACGAATGGGCAGTGTGTTTCTGCCAAACCATTAGCTGATGACTTAATTGCTGTCTTAGGGGCTGCAGGCATTTACAGTGTGTACAGCCTGACCCCAGTGGGGCTGGCAATGCTGGGGGTGCTGTTCCCTCCTCTCCCCACCCTGCTTGGCAGTGTGCCTGACACCTCTCACCATGTACCTTGTCACGGTGAACTTGATTTTATCGGCGACAGCCAATATCCTCTCCAGGTTCTGCGAGCCGAAGGTGCAAGGCTTCCTGAAGGGGATCCCGGGGGGCAGCCCCTCTATAATCACTGACCCCGGATTGCTCTTGATCCGCTTGTATGGCACTTGCACGGGGTATTTAATCCCCAAGGCCTCACCTGCGAGAGAGAAGAGAGCAGAAAGTAGGCAGTAAACACGTGGGATGCCATTTCCACCCCTGCTCTGGCTCCGTCTCAGTGCTTTGGGACATTCTTTGGAGATAACTCTGTAGGCACGTTCCCTCTCTGAGGTCTGGCTACAGGACAGGGCTACACATTTCATTGCAAGTAATCGGTCTTATGGGTACCTGAGAAACACACAAGTCTCACCCATGCCTATAAAATGCGGATAACAGCATTTCCCTGCCCTGCCTGATAAAGATGCTGGGGCAGGCAAGCTGCGGAGTGCCCTGCGGAGGCTGGGTAGACACCCTAGGGAAAGCAGAAGTGGCATCTACTTGTCCTCCAGTGCTCTCTATCATGGATTCCCCAAAGCACTTGCAGCGAAGAGCACTAATTCCCAGACCAACCATTCCCTCTGAGGTGCAGCTGCTCAATGGGGAGGTGAGAGAAAGCACCCAGCAAGGAGGAGTTGAGAGGACAGGGGAGGGATAGGGAGAAAATACTAGAAGGGGATTAGAGGAGAATATGAACAACTGCCCCCCCGGTTTCTCACCGTATTTCTTATTGAACAAGTCCTGGACTTGCTCCCGCAGCGTGTTAGCGATGTCTATTCTGGAAAGCCTGGCATCATAATTTTCTGTAAAATAAAGAAACAATTATGGACTTCTGCTGGTAAATTAAAAGGCACTCTGTGACTTTTAAGTAATGCCATTTTCTAATTATAGGAAAGTCCTTATCTTGCAATTAGCTAATCTCTGGAGTGGGCCATTCAAAGTCCTTAAAAATAATCTAAACAGAAATATGGGGTGTTTTTTTCTTCTCTGCCTGTTTGCTAAGAATAAAAGCTGCATGAAATCGAAGATTCAGTTGTGATAATTACCGGCGTTAGAATAAATCATACTCCAAAGCCTCTCTGAAAAGCCAAAGCCTGTGAAAAGCCCCTGTCCCTCCCTGCAAGCCCTTGCAGCCCATGATGGCCCAAGGAAAGGGGATATTTGAGCAGGGCACTGCTTGCTCCCCAGCCCATTGCTTCTCCCCTCAGCGGAGCCACCACAGTGGGATCAGTGTTTATACAAACATCACCCAGGTGGAAAAAGCCCCAGAAAAGGCAAACCCTGAGGCTTGGAAACTTAATTATGTGTCTCACAAGGTCAGATGGCAAGATAAGCAAAGCTGAAGCTGATTAATTAGGGCACTATCACTGAGGCTCTTTCTTGGACCTATGGGCCTGCCCGCCCTGTTTTCTGGTTGTCTGTCCTTCCTATCCTCTCACTCCAACATCTCCTCCCCTCCTTTCCCCTCTTCTCCTCCCTCCCATCCTTGCCTTGCTCCTCTGCCAAGGCACTGAGCCTCAACACCTCATAGCCACCCCTTTCCATCTATTTGCTCTATGCAGCCCATACAGCCATAAGGGCTCTGCCTCAACCGCCCCCAAAACATCTCCATGCCCTCACCTTGAAAGCCCTGCCTCTTCACAGCATCCTCCAGCAGCACCTCACTTGAGTCCCTCTCACCAGTGGCTGTTACAGGGGACAAAAGAGGAATTAGGACTCATGGTGCTGCCACATGGGATGCACAGGACAGGGGATTCCAGCCAAAAACCGAGGTGGGGAGGGAAGGCAAGAGAAGGGAAACGCTCTCACTCCTCTCCTACCTAGTCCTCAATGGCCCGGCTGCCGGGCGTCTCGCAGCCTACCTTTGGCTGCCGGGCTGTCCGATGCCGGCTCCTTCATGCCCTCCGCCAGCAGCTCTGGTCTGGAAAGCAGGGAAAAGCAGAGGGCATGTGAGTGAGCTCCCCAACCAGTGGCACCCTGCTACTCCAGCATCCCCAGGGATAACGTTCCCACAGCCACAAACCACTGCCCGTGTCAGTTCTAAAGCTCCTGCAATGCAGGAGGGGAACTTTGAACATAATTTTTATGCCAACAGACTCTTTAGTGAGTTGACACAACGCTCCCTGGGATGAGATTAAGCTGAAGATGGCTGAGCAGCTTAAGTGAGCAGCTACAGACTTTGAAGAGCCATGGTCCGTGTTTCTTGGGGATGGGAGAAGCTGTGCACAGCTCCTTGCAACATACAATTGTCCTCAAAACTGTCACTTGGGTATCTAATGCCAAAATTGCACAGCGGGGCAGTATCAGGGCTCATTACAAGCTGTGTTGAAGCTGCATCACAGAGAACTGGGTCTGGGAAGGGAGAAACTCCAAAGAGTGGTCAGGATGACCTGGGAGCTGCTGGTCTGACGCCACAAAACCTCCAAGCTCCAAGCTCTCAACGTTCATCTTCTGTTTCAGGCACCCGCCACACTGGTTGTGCCAGCTCTCTCCTCTGCAAGGGAGCCTGAATCACCATTCAGGTGAGAAACTCCCCAGAACACCTAAAGACATTTTTAAGTCCATCTCTGCTGGATCTGCTCCCTCTTTGAGGGCAATGCCACTGTGTTAGGTTGGTCTTGGCTTCTCAGTCTTTCCCCAGCTCCTATAAAACCCTCTGCTCCCAAGCACAAGGAAAGCATCCTCCCTGGTGCCCACAGCATCCCGTGTGCAAATCTGGACCTCAGCTGGAGCCACTTCCCATAAGAAAACCCTCTGGGGCTCCCAGTGCCTCTTCTTGCCCCACACCTGGGCTCTTTGAAGGTTAAAAGCTCTGGTTCCTTCACCTACCCTGGATGCTTCCTGCTGCTGTGGTCCAACCTTTGCAAAAGTGGGTTAAAACCCCAAAAGACACCAAGGGAGAAATGACAACACCACCACTGCCTCTCAGGGATGGTCCAACAAGGCAACAACCCTTGATGGCTTCTAATCAAGCAAATTTATTGAAGGTGACAAAGTGATGGATGCTCCCTAGGACACTGCACAGCAGCAGGAGCTCCAAGCAGGAACACCTCTCCATGGGTTGGCCACTACACTTGCCTTACCTTTTAATGACAAACTGGATGTTGTTGCTCGCTTGCAGGATCTTCTTCAGCTTCGCAATCCCAAAGCAGTTGGGGCGCCGCAGCAAGATGCCCTCTGGCAAGCCCACAACAAACAGGTCCTCAGGGTACATCAGGAACTTGGAGTAGGGAACTTTGACCGGCTCTGATATTCCTATGGCTTTCGCTGCATGGGGATAGAATGTCATTAGTTTGCTGGAACTCCACACTGGCTCAAAGCAGCAGTGACATGTTATGTCAGTGGGAAGGTTGAGCTAGTTTTTGGGGAGTTTGTTGTTACTCTGTGGCTCCTGGAGATGTCCCTGAAACTGATGGACATGAGATGAAGGGCAGAGCTAGGCAGCCACCTAAAGCTGGCTTTAGAATCTGCTGTATTAACACAGCCTGCCTTTCAGTGGCACAAATAAAGGGGCTTTCTATAAAGCTTACAAGCACCTCTCCACAGGGCAATGGGATCCCACATCCAGACTTAATGGATGTCCCTCTGCTAGATGAAGGAAAACAATGTGCCTGGGGGCTGAAGGCCATGGCAGCAATTCCTGGGCTACAGCCAGTGAAAAGGCATCAAGGAAACCAAGGGGGGAAGACTTGCAATAACAAAGCCCAGGGAGATTTCAAATGCATTTGTAAGCCCAGCAGATAGCAAATGAACAAATTAGATTGCACCTTTACTCAGCTGCTGGTTTGGAAATGGCAAGTGACATTTCTGAGCAATTAGAAGCTCCCCATGGCCAAGGCCAGTGCTCAGCATGATGTGTGTGTGTTAATGACCATCTTACCGTATCTTGTGTTGAACAAAATCTCAACTTGTTTCCTCAAATGACTTAAAACATCTCCTATACCGTCTGAAATAGAGAAAGAAGAAAAGAAGGAAAAAGAAAAGGAGAGAAATGCTCTGAGAAAGCAGCTTCTTCTGGGACAAGCAATGCACAGCACAGGCGAACAGCCCCTGAGCTCTGTCAGAGCTGGCTGCGCACTCTTCACGCCTTCCAAATCAGTGCCAATCACTGGCAGCTGCCTCCAAGCACATCCCTGAGCAAGGAAAGGCAGCATTGCTCCTGCCACAGAGGTGTGATAACAGCAAGGAGGCAAAAAAATAGGCGGAAAAGTAAATCTGTGCAAGAGTGAGGAGGACCGAACCCAGGAACATGGCAGTGCCCTTCTGTGCTGAGCCTTTCAGAGGCTGAATGCTTTGCTGATGATGTAGGAAAGCCACAAAACCCAACCCAAAACACTTCTGTGTTCATCCATCCTTCCAAAACTTGCAATGATGGGCAATGCTCAGGGTTCAACGTTCACTCACCTGATCCCTCCATCTG
This sequence comes from Psilopsiagon aymara, assembly GCA_024733675.1. Lineage (NCBI taxonomy): Eukaryota > Metazoa > Chordata > Aves > Psittaciformes > Psittacidae > Psilopsiagon > Psilopsiagon aymara. The sequence continues at coordinate 19,363 of JANRGW010046976.1, forward strand.
CTTTTCTTCATGTCGCAACTCCTCACTGGGCCCTTTTTCTGTCCCTGATGAGGAAAAGGAGGGTTAGCAACAGCAAAACCAGGCCAGCCATGAGCAGGAGTCCTCCAGGTTCCCTGCAGTCACCCAAATATCCCTTCCCCTCCCTAAGCTCTAGGCATTCATACCAGAACAGGCTCTGGCTGGTAGCATCACGCCAGCAGCTACATAAGCAGGATAAACCCATTGCCTACATCCCAGAGCTATGCTTGCCCTTCAGTGTGGGTTTCCTGGGAGAGATCCAGCACCCAGCAGGAGCAAAGGCACGCACAGTGCTGGCACCATTCCTTCAGGTAAATCCCAGTCATGAGCTGGGCAGAAGAGCTGGGGTTTGCAGCATGCTGGGGATGGAGAGGGCCTGGGATGGGGCGGTGGTGCCAGAAAAACCACCAGGCTCCCAGCTGGGCTGATTGAGGCCATGACAGTGGAAGTGGGTCCATCTCTATCACCTTGGCTCATAAATGGTTTTACACATTTGGGAGATTGTGTCCCCATGCACAGGACCTCCTAGATCTTCATTTCTGGTACCTGCTACTGTTTCTAGGATGTAGCTGGGCTCCTCCGAGGGAATATGCGCGGGCACTGGGTCGTGCATCTCATCCGAGCCCGGTGATCGGTCTGCAGACAAAACCCCATGGGCAGCTTTTATTTCAGTGGGGGAAAACCATCCCCACAGCAGGGTTCAGAGGGTTTGGGCCCATCAGCAAGGGCTGAGTGAAGGGCCCCCTGCTCCCAGGAGCCCCACACACTATGGCCCCACATCAGGAGCTGCTTCAAGGGTGCATTTGCCTTCTTCCCCTCTGGGACCAACCACAGCTTGTCCCTGAAACACACCCAACCTCTCAGTCCAAAGGAGGAAAAATCTCTTCCTAACCACTGTGGAAAGTGAAGAGCAAAATAGTTCAAAACTATTTACTTGGCTTAATTCCAGGAAGACACTCAATTTTGGCTTAAAAAGTTAATGCTGTTTGACTTGGCTACTCCACTGGGGAAAACCATTCCACTAATGCTGCCCTCCTCCACAGAATCATACCTCCTTGGGTTTCCCTTACGTAATCTGCATGCCCTCTTCATTTAAACCTGCCTCCCCTAATGCTGGGCTCTCCAACGCCCTCAAGGAGCTCTCCAAATTCAGCTTTAAATAAACCTCCAGCTAGTTTAAATACTTCAATCAGGTCACTCCTTAATCATCACTTCACAGGATAAATAATCCAAATTTCATCAATTTCTCCCTGCAGGTGACGACCTCTTTTCTATTAATCCTCGTCCCTGCCCTCAGCTGTACTCCCTCTGATTGAACTCGATCTCCAAACAAGGTAAGAAAAGGTAGACTCTGGACTTGAAGCATGATCTAGCCGGCACCAAAGCGGTATCACCTCCTCCTCCTCACACAGCCCACCAGCTCACCACGTATTAGCTTTCTTCTCTTCCATTAGCTGCCAAGTTGAAAATTAAAATGTTTGATCTACCACTGTACTTTGTTCCTTCTCTTTCTGCTATATTAACTGTAGGTTAAGTCCATTCTGCAATAAACCTGGAGTGACTCCCAAATATCACTGTATTAAGGGGACTGTGAGACTTTGGGCACAACAGAGACTGCACTGGTGCAGCGGGGCTGGGCATCACTGCTGACCCCAGCAGTGGTCACATTGGGAGTCCTGTGGCTGCCCTCATTCTGGTGAGATTATTAATTAATGTTTGTAAAGCACTCTGCAAATGCAGACTGCTAACTAGCCACTCATTAACCCCTGAGGATCATCCTACCATTTGCTGTGCTGTCCAGGTTAGGTAAATGGAAAATGACTCCCAGCTGCCCCTCAAGCACCCCACTGCTCATCTCCATCACCACCGACCTCCCTAGGGGTACTCACCAGCGCCTCCAATTCCAACACATTTTCAGGACATGCTTAAGATTAAACTTGTTCTTATGACCTCTTCCCAACCAAGCTGTATTTCTAACTTAAGGACCTCATCAAAAACATCCCGCGCTCGATACCTGGGATCCTCCAAGCCCGTGCGTGAAGGAAAGCAGCAAACCAGGCTCACTTTCTCCAGGGGAGAGGCAAGATAGAAAAGCAACGAAGGAGAGAGAGAAACAACAAAGAACCCTAAAACATCCTCCACTGCCCCCAGGAAACCACCTCATTCCCACTATGCCCCTAAAAATGGCTTTCAGTGAAGGAAGATCATTATATGGGCATGGGGGGACCTTCTGTGCTGGGACATACCCTGTAAACACCTCTTCTCAAAGCAAAATGCTGAGACAATGCGGTAGCCCTTCCTGCACAGAGGCCGCTGCACGCAGCTGGTACCCCAGAACCTACCTGGCACTGTGATCTGGATGATGTCCAGCTCGTCTGGCTCGATTTTGATCTGCCTGATCCCACCCAGCTCTCCTGAGGTACCTACCAGGGAAAGGCAATGGAAGGCAATCACCAACAGGAACCAGCAGTGTGCCACGTCTGCCCACCAGTGTGGGCAGGGAAGCCACAGCCAGCTGCCACTGCAGTGCCAGGAGCAACAAGGCTTTGGCTAAGTAGCCCTGTGGCATCAAGCTAATGGCATGGAGGTACCCAAAGGGCACCCATTGGCATGGCCTCTGTTGGTGCCCTCAAACCAGCTGCCAGTCCTCATTATGTGCTCATTTTTTGGCTTTTTTTCACTTAAAATGAACTGGATCACCAAGAAGCTTTCATGGGGACGCAGGAGGAGACATCTCCAGTGGGCACTCCAGGCATATTTAATGCTCCCAAATTTTTGCCTGGGACATGCCCATTGGCAAATCTGTGCTCTGGGAGGGCTGACTGCAGCCACATCCCATCAGGACATGACCAGCTGAACCCTAGCAAAACTCAGCATGGTTTGAACCTAGCTGCCTTGGGAGGATGCTACATGTGGTGCTCAGCCCAGCTACCTCCTATCTCCAGACAAGTCTCCCCACTTGGACTAGGACTGATCCACCGAAAGGGGCTGAGTCACAGCTTGGAGCTTGGGCAGGTAGGACAGGGAGGTTCTATGTGGCATTTCAATGCTTGGACCAAGCCCCTAAACCTGGGGAAAAGCATTTCCTTCTCACATGGAGTACTCAGAACACTGACACCACTGACTTCTTGTGACCCAATTGTGGTGGCTTTCAGGGAGAAGGGAACACAGAGACTGAAGACTTCCCTTAGCTTTGCATTCAATAACATGCTCAAATCTCATTATTTCACTTCTGGGACGCAGCTGAAGGGTCACAGGGTAAGAGCCTTCATCTCTGCATCTATCAAATGGGAATAAAGTCCTTATAGAACTATGCCATGGGGCAAACAGGTTAACTGGTGCCTCACATCCAAATTACTTTGCAGGCAGCTTCCTCTTTGCCCTCCCCCGCATACTACTATTTTGCAAGAGAAAATGAATTGTTCCTCACCTGGTTCACAGCTTTCAGACACACTACACTTCTCAGACCTGGAAAGGAAAAGCAGACAAGAGAAGTGGTCATGGAGCAGCCAAAGAGAGAGCTTCAAACCCAGTGGTGAGCATAGGACTGGTCCTGGCAGGAGGGAGAAACACCGCAGCCCCTGTGATGCCTGGCAAGGGCTGTGGAGGGGTCCCTGGGGACACTGCACCCACGGTCCCAGCACTGGCACAGCATCTGTGGCTGCAAGGGAAAGCCACAGACTGCAGGTTTCTCTGCAAATAAGCCCTGCTCCCAAACCCTTCCTGGTGCTGCACCACTGCTGGTCACAGCCCTGCCTCTAGACACTGATGGATGTAACTGCAGCAGAGAGTTCCTGAAAGCAAGAGGCGGATTAAGCCCAAAACCTGGTTGACTCCATCCCTTTGCAGCAGAGAGGAGTGCATAAAGCATCATTACAATGTGGTTACTCATGGAGGTAAAGCAAATAGCGAGGAAGGAAAAAAAGTCAATTGATTTGGTAAATATTTATTCTGCTCAAAGCTTTTCTCCCCTGAATACTGGGCACTATCCCAAACTCACGTCTGCAGTTAACTTCACATGCCTAGGAATTTACACAAGGTGTTCAGCATCCAAATGAGATTACTTTGCATTCTCAGGACACGTTTGCTTTCTGTCTCTCTTAAACAAGAACAACCACAGCTCTTTGGCACTTAGGAAAAGCCCTGGAAAAACACTCTCCTCCATGGTGCTGGTCCTGCAGGGGGAAGGAAAACCCTTCTGAGCCAGTGCCACATCCCTGCTGGCTCTGGGGAGATGTTCAAAAGCACTTCTCTCACCTAAATCCACTCAGCAGCGTCAGCAGAACAAACTGGAGGCAACACAAAGGAAGCTAGGAGTGCTCTTGTAATGTTCTTCTAAATGTGGTATGGGTAGAAAGGATCTCTGGTCTAGGAAGTACTGTGTATATTACCTGGGAGCCTTGGACAGGGTTTTAAACTCTCCCATGCCAGGTCAGAGTCAACCTTTCACTAGGGAAACTTGGGAGGAGTTTCCCTGGGGAGTGTGTTACCGCTCTGGCTCTGACCTAGACTCTGACCTGGGTGGACCACTGCTATGGAAATGCTCTGCTCCTGCCAGGGAACAGAGGTTTCCCATTTGCAGGAAGAACAAAGTGGGATTTGAATAGCCAGCTCTATTTTCCTGCAGGTAGGTGTTATCAATGCATTGGGAGAGTTGAGTTTACCCCTGCAGCAGACAAAGCAAGCTGTGCACCACCCTTGATTCATGACTCCCTTTGTAACCAGAGGTGCACATGAACCTTGGGGTCCGTGGCCCAAGTCAATGTGCACACACAGAGTAAATCAGGAACAAGGCATCCATAAAAACAACAAGGGTAAATTCTAAAGGGACCCTTCAGGTTGTGCCAGGGTTACACCAGTGGAAATGGTTAGCCCAGCCCAGCACATCCACATCACAGCGCTACCATGGGGAGGAAAATCCAAGCCACCCCTAGAAACACTGGTTTTCCCCAACAGGGTTTTCTACAGTGTATTTACTGCTCCATGCAACCTGTACCTGGCCCAGGGCTGGAGTGCAGCAGGTGAGATGGGGACATTGCAGCATCAGTGAGGGCTGCATGGGAATCACAAGCCTCTGGCCACCCTTGGAGCTCTGCAGTGGCTCTCACCCCACTAGCAAGCCCCCAGCTTGTTATCTACCTACTGCTTTGCAGAAAACAGCTCAGCATTCCTAATATCCCGTCCTGCCACCTTCTTGTTTCCAGTCACGCCAATTTAACTGCACAGTGGGATCTTCTGTTGCAAAAATTAAAAGTGTCCTAATTGCAAATGTTAACAAATGAAGGGGAAAACGAGGAGCTGCAGGCTAGGTTTCAGCCCCGCAGTGTGCTTAGAGGCCAGCGGTATCTGAAGCATCACTGTTTCCCCTGGTACCCAGTGTGCAGGGGATGCTCTGCTGCTCCCTGAGTCTAAATGCCTCCAGACATGGAGCGATTCAGCAAGGTGCAGACAGAAAAAGTGGCTGAAGAATGGTTTTGTGGCTAAGCTTTAGCTGAGGGTTCTGGAGATTTGGGTTTAATTCCCTGCCACACCAGGGAAGTGCCTCAGGCTTAGACCCAGCCCAGTCAACTTCCCATTGCAGGCATCTCCAGATGAGGCTTTTATCCAGTCCCTTCATTATTGGGAAGAGAAACAGGCACACATAGGGTGTGATTCCTCCCACCCATTTTAAATGGTTGGAAGGTGTTGAATCACCCCGTACACTGAGCTTCAGCTGATGAAAGGGGCTGGAGTCACTCAGCCAGGCCTGGTCTCTCAGGGACACCCAAGGTAGCCACCCCCAGCCTGCCTCTGTGCTGCAAGGCCCTGCTTCCCAGCATAGCATTTGGGGGTGCTGAGCACTGAACATTTCAACCCATGTACAATACTGATACACAGAGCAAAACATCAGCCACGGAGACCTGGTCCAGCCAAGCCAACCCAGCCACCTGGGCACCGGCACAGGGTGCCCAGAGAAGCTGTGGCTGCCCCATCCCTGGCAGTGTTCAAGGCCAGGTTGGACACAGGGGCTTGGAGCAACCTGCTCCAGTGGAAAGTGTGCCTGCCCATGGCAGGGGATGGAACTGGATGAGCTTTAAGGTCCCTTCCATCCCAACCCTATGATTCTATGAAAATCAACGATTCCAAATTTGGCTTACAAAAGGCCAGGGATGCTTGGCCTCCTCCTGTGCTGGCCAGCTGTACCACCACAGTGGGGTTTTAGAGAGGCAGGAAAGCAAATCCCCTTTTAGCCACCCACCTTCCCACCACGCTACCTGCACCACCTCCCTGACTGCAGCTTACTGAATTGCACTCATCACACCCTCCCCAACCTGTGCGCAAAGCAATAACCTCCTATGTGCATTAATGACCCCAAAACAACCCTAGAGGGATGTCACTTTGCAGTGGCAGGGGAGGGAGCATCTCTTACCTGCTGTTGGCCTGGGAGGTCCCCACCAGGTCCAGCACAGCCCCACGGTGCGGCTCAGGGGAGATCTCCCCAGGGGGACTGGAGGGCTCCAGCTTGGTTGGATCTTTGGTAAATTTGCTTCCTGGTGCCGGGTGTGGGTTGAAAGGAAAAGCAAGAACCAGCATTAGCAACCAGAGATGCAAACGACGCAGCTTTTCCACCTCCGCTTGTTTCCCCCTCCCAAACCCAGAGCCAAGGTCAGGGTGGGGGACAGGTTTTCATCCGCTTGGAAAGAGAAGGGTGCAGCTTTCACTGGGTTTGCACATTATAATAATAGCAAAATGCTTGTTTAAACCTCTGTATATGTCAGGGCATGCTGAGAAGCCCTGCCAGTGATGGAGCTTCTCTGGAAAGGGCTGGCTGCCAGGACAGGATGCTGAGAGGCTGGGAAACCCAGGCAGGGCCAAGGGCCATGGACCAGTGGTGCAGGAGCAAGCCCCAAAGTGGGGAGAGGCCTGTCCCAAGGGAGAGGATGTGCAGCACTGGCAGGAACTTGGCAAAGCCCAGAGCAGTGGTGACACAAGCAGTCCTGTTCTGTACCCCAAACCCACATGCAGTGGGAGAAATCTCTGCTGGAGTGACATGGAGAGGGACAAAAGCATCCTATCACCATGAAAAACAGCCCCTTTCCCTTCCCTGCTCCTCAGCAGTCTGAAAGGAGCTGAAATGAAGCCTCAGCACTGACCTTGGAGATGAAAAGAGAGATCTGAAGGCAGGGTAGGAAATAAAATCGGGCAGGGAAGGTGAGCAAAGAGCTAAAGGATTAGTGCTGGGGGAAGGAGGGAATGAAGTTACACCACGAGGCTGCAGAAACCACATAGGTGTCTTGTTAAATAGCTGCTGCTGAAGGCCCTTTACTGGTCTCAAAGCACCATCGTGATATCCCCACCCTCCTAAAAAACATCTCATCCAGGGCAACATGAAGCCTTTTTCCTTTCAGCTCCAGCCTGCAAGGAAGGGCAGGGCTCTGGCAATGGGAGAAGCACCAACATAGAGCCTTAAAGACACTATTTATCTACCAAAAGTCCAAAAGGCTCCTTTTAATTTGTGCTTTTCTATGGACCAAATCTTGCTCTTGCAGCAGCGAAGCCTGCCTGAAGCTGCTACCCAGGGGAGTAGCAAAAATAGGTTTCCTAGCAGTGGTGGGTATTTTAATTAAAGGGTGAGCAAAACTGTACAGGGAAGCTTTGGGATACTTTGCAGTTGGCAACTTAAAATACAGCTCTGCTCAGAAAATAGTGTCTTTGCAGAAATGGCACCTCCTGACTCAGCAGATGCTTTTTTTTCCCCCTGCACAGTCAGATGTGCTGACACGAATCACAAAAACACAGGTTTAATGTGTTTTGCTTCTGGTAGCCCTGCAGGGACCAGGCAGGAGAGGGAGAACCGCCATCCACCCCAGTTCTGCTGGGTTTGCTTCCTCATCTCCTCATTTCCACCTGTACTTCCCTCCCATGTAACCCCCAAGCTTGCAGCACAGACGTATGTGATGCCCACCCATGGATACCATGCAACCGTGATGCATTTACAAGGAAAATGCAAGCATCCCGAAACACAGCTCAGCACTTCACCCCCTTGGGGGGGGAGACTAAAGAAATGCTTTTCTTGAGAAAAAAAGTCATTAATGGGAATGGAGACACAAAGAAATCCCCTCTATGGAGGCATGATGCTGGAGGTCCTCTTTGGGTGGCTCTGGTGCATCATCCCCACAGAGCATCTTCGGGTTTGGGGCAGCCATGGGGCCACAGAGGTTAATCCTTTAATACTTGAGGAGGTGTCTGGAAAGCTGCCAGTGTGGGGGGTTGGTGGCTTGGGGAAAAAACCCCAAACAGACATCCAAAACACATCTTTACTTGCCAGCCAAGCCCAGGCGATCTGGGAGCAGGGCTTGGAGGGGACAAATTCAGGTACAGTGCCATGTTTCAGACAGGTATCAAGGTGGTGGGATGGGGGCACCAGTTCCTGTTGCTTTTTATTTGCCAAGAAGCACTTGGCCTGGCTTCTCCAGCACTAACCAAAAGGAGTAAAAACACAGGGCAGAGAAAGCCAAAGAAACTCCCTCCCTGGGGTTTTGTCACTGGATTTGTGTTGCTTCTCTGTTAAAAACAGTCAGCAGCTGGTTGATGCTGGCACTTCCCAGCCAAAAAAACAGAGAATGATTTACCAGTGAGCAGTGATTTTAGTTCCTCCTGCAAGCACAGAAACATGCTGCGTGCTGCCTGTAGCTGCAGCTCTGCCTGGCACAGGGAGCCAGGGAATTCTTGCCTTAACCCTCAAAACACCACATTAAGGGGTGCACTGTGCGTGCACTGACCCCAGGCAAAGGCAATCTCAGCATGCTGCGTGTGGAGCACAAACAAGGCTTCTCCTCATCGAGTGTAATTGCATGTGTCCTGCACTTCTGATGCTCAGAGATGACATTATTTCAACTCTGCTTCTCTGGATAATCTTTCAATTTGGTGGGCAATAAATCAAAGGATGTGGAGAACGTACCTGTAAAAATTCTCTCATCAAACATCCTAGGAAGAAAGGGGAGAAAAGGGATTAGAAACAGGTGCTTCTAAAGGCTGAAATTTAGGTTTTATTAATGAACATTAAACCAAGACAAAATTGTGGTTTAATTCATTCTCTAAAAAAACGGAATGATTTTTTCATCTAAAAAAGATGTATAGCCTACTGTGCAACCAAGCAGCCTTGCAGCATATGCTTTTTAACTAAAGCCCCTTTAAATCTGCTTCTAAGTCATTCTCTTAATTTAATTAATAAAGGAAGCACTATAGGTTGGCTTTACCAAAAGAGACAGTAGGACTGAAGTAGCTGTTGCTGGACCTTCACTTCAGGACACAGACCATTGACTGGATGTCACCCATCTCCTGAATATCCTATTTTAGTGCCGCACACAGCTTTGCAGTGTATCAGGGCCACATCCCGGGGCCTCATCCAGTGTGGCACAGCCCAAGTGCTGCAGGACAAAGTGGCTCCTCCAGCAACTGACACTGGGAAAGCTAATTCCTTGTAGGATGTCTGAGTCCTGTTGATATCAGTATTTCAGCCCTTGTGGGAGCCTTAACTGGGGTTTTTCTGCACCACAGTTTCACACCTCTAGCAGGAGAATAACACAAGTGCTGTACAGGCAGGGACTGAATTAATATGTTATAAAGCAGATTTTCCTAACAGAGAAGCAAAGAGGGGTTGCACAGCACAGAGGTAACCAGGAGAGCATCCATTCCTCCTACTCCAGTGCAAATGCAGACACCAAGACACAACACCCTGCTTGCAGGCAACACATCCTCATCATCATAGAATAATAGAATAGTCAGGGTTGAAAGGACCTTATGATCATCCAGTTCCAACCCCCTGCCATGGGCAGGGACACCTCCCACTAAACCATATCACCCAAGGCTCTGACCAACCTGGCCTTGAACACCGCCAGGGATGGAGCATTCACAACTTCCCTGGGCAACCCATTC
>JANRGW010046978.1:0-39595 GCA_024733675.1 Psilopsiagon aymara
TGGCATGGTTTAGTGGGAGGTGTCCCTGCCCATGGCAGGGGGTTGGAACTAGATGATCTTAAGGTCCTTTCCAACCCAAACTATTCTATGATTATACGATTCTATGAATGCAGCATTTCTTAACCAATCTAAAGAAATACGACACAGATATATTTTTTCAGCCTATCAGCATGCACAAGATGCAAGTATAATTGCATAAGTCACTGTAAAAGTTTAACGGGAAAAAAAAAATCAATTTTGAAGTTTTTTAGTCTATCAGTACTGATTTTAACCACACCTCACTCTGCATGAGCTGAGATTCCTTTGCAGTAAGGTATGTTGGTGTTTCAAAGTCCAACATAGGTTTTCCTTTTTCCTTCTCATACTTTTCTCTGTATTTCACCTGAGAAGAAAATAAAAATATTACTCTCAATCAAAGAAACAATTTGTCAACTAGTATGTTACTACTATAGCCAACAGATCTGTGGTAAATGGCTTTAAGCTGAAAGAGGGTAGATTTATACTGGATAGTAGGAAGTTCTTCACTGTGAGGGTGGTGAGCCCCTGGCACAGGTTGCCCAGAGAAGCTGTGCCATCCCTGGAAGTGTTCAAGGCTAGGCTGGATGAGGCTTTGAGCAACTTGCTCTATTGGAAGGTTGGAACCTCCCCTGAGGCACAGCTCCTGAAATTAGATGATATTTAAGGTCCCTTCTAACCCAAACCATTCTGTGAGTCTGTGATTCTATGATTGTATGAAAACATTAATGCTTAATACTGAAATCTGTGTTATTGGCAACAAAATGTAAAAAGCAAAGGTCAGGCTTGCAGCAATGTGTGGCCTAAAATTCTATTGATTTCTTTTGTAGAGAATAAGCAGTGTTAGCTCAGATTTCAATAAGACAGGTAGCTATAAAAACCTAACTTGCAAGCACTCTGTCTGCTCATGGCCCTGGCTGAGTTCAGCCAGTTACATGTTAGGTATTATACAGACTGCTGTATAAACAACCAGGTATTATAACAAATTGCTGGAGAGTTAGCAGCAGGAATGAAATGATGCAGTTTAGTGACTTGTTAACTAAAATGTTCACAAGGATGAAGATATTCTTGCTTCAAGTTATAGTATCAGCCTCTAGGGCACCAATTTTCAGACTGCTGCATAACCTAACACTATGTCTTTGGCTAAGACAGATTCAGATCTCAAACTGGAGCAACAAGTAGTGACTTAAACTACAAACCTACTCACAACCATTTTCTTACAGTCCTTTGCTATGTAAAGCTTTTGTTCTTCCATGCCATGCAGCAGAACAGTAACTATGGCCCTTTGCATTCTAGCAGTAATTTCTCTCTTTTTTACAGTCAATAAATGCCTCAAATAGAACCTGGAATAAAGAGGACTAGAGACCAAATTAGAGTATGAATTTCTCTGGAATAATCCACCATTTGCTGTACTCCAGAGGGAAAAAATGTTGGACACATTTAATAGCAGTTGTAGCTATTGTTTTGGTTAAAGCAATTTTGGATGCAGAATGTGGCTAGAATGGATAAAGCAGTTGAAAATATACTGTCAGCAACAACCCTACTTCTTTCAATTTTCATTTTCTTTGATTACCAAGTCATTATTTTACAGACAAAATCACCAAAATTAATATATTTTGCTGTGTAAAAAGATGCATATACAACAGACATAAGTAACTGAGATCTACTCTAGAATGAAGATAATCATTGAGATATTTTATTTTTTCTAAACTTGCAAATGTGGAAATATTTCTCACTGACGTTTTTACCCAGGTGTGCAGTGCTCATAAAGCGGATAGGCATAGAGGTTATTACATTTTGGAGAATTTGCTAGGATGACTTCAGTGATGGAGACTGATACTCAGTGAGTAGGGTTAATGAGAAACAGCTGACCAACTTACGTGGCTCTGTAGTTCTGATGCCTCCCTTAGATGAACCTGTTCAAGATTATCTGGCACCACAAGGTAGTGACCCTTACTCTTCTCATATTGCTTCTTGTACTGGTACTGAGGGGAAGGTGTCAAAAATCATCTCAATAACAAAAAAAATAATCCCCCAGCAAATTTATTTGTTAGGTCCAATCAAAGCAACACTTCAATGGGACATCAAGAGAAATTAGAAATGCAAAAAGCAAAACAAAAGCAAGAAGTTTAATTCTCAGTATCAGATAAAACTTCCAAAGATGTGGGTAAACAATTACTTATTTTTTAACCATTTTGATTGAAACAAAGATTTTTCTAAAACCAGGATTAAAAAAGAAAAAGAAGAGGAAAAAAGAAAACACAGTGGATACATGAAAAAGCTGCATTAGGCAATAATGATTTTTCACTTTTCTCAGTAAAATTATCAAGTACTTTGTTAGGAATGATTCTGTACGTCTACACCAGGGGGATGTTAAGCATAAACATGAAATGAAAAAAATAGACAAAAAAAAAAAAAATTAAATATAGCAAGCAGTAAATAAGACCAAAAAAAAAAAATCAAAAAAGAGAAGATGGTATTTGTTAGTGTAATGCAATCAGTTAAAATGTAATAAAGAGGATTTAAAATATTAGCAGTTCTGCAGCTGGTAAAGATTTGACTTCCCAAAGGACAAATGTGGCAAAATTGCTAGTTAACAGGAAACAATCATTAGAAAGTAGAGGAAGAGATCACTACCAGGTGACATCCCATGGACAATAGCAGAGGGAGTAACTGTTACAGAAATATTTAGCAGAGATCATTTCAGAACAGAATCAATAGTAATGGAAAAAACAAACAAATCTGGGATTAGTTAATGAGCTTACAGCACTGGCGAGCTGGCTTGTACTCAGGACATGGTTCATGATCAGCGATTCAGACATGTCAGTGACAGGCTTATGAAGTTTCTTTAAATCTGCCTTGTATTTCACCTGCCGGTAAGAAAGGACAAACACCATCAGAAAAGACAACTGCTGGTAAAACCTGTGATGTTGAATGCATTAAGAACATAAAGGAGGTTCTTTGTTTAAAAAAATTGAAACTTTTAATTTGCCTAAGGGAAAAGCATAAGTAAATATACCTCACTAGCCAAGTTGTGAGCATCTTTCATGGTCTTGTAGATTTTAGCCTCCTTTAAATCATACTTCGGCTTTTTACCCATCTCTTTGGAAAAATTCTCCTTGTATTTCACCTAAATTAAAAACAAACAAATATTGAAGTTGATCTTGAGTGCTCACTTGTCGGCTGCAGAAGGCAAAGAGTCCCTACTTAAGTACTGATAGTAATAAGAAGAACAAAACTGTAGCAACTTGAAGATATCCACTCAAATAAAGGCTATTTTAAAGACGACTTGACATGGAAAGAGAGCTACATCTCTATTTACAAAATACCACTTGCAATTTTTCATTCAGTGCACAGGTCACATCTCCTCATGGTAAAAATCATGGATGTAGCCAAGAGATTTATGTAGACAAAATGCAGCTAAATTCTGGATATGAAGAATTCTTCACTTGATGGAACTGTGCATAGATAAAAGATACCCTATTTCACAAAGAGACAAGAGCTGACTCTTGAAGAGTATTAAAAGAATTTAAAGACTATTAAACTAATTTAAAGAATATTCAAAAGAACTTTTTATGTACTTCTTGGAGAAGTGACAGCTTTAAAAGCTACCTCAAGACATACGAGCACTGAAAGTGGCAATATATCTAATCCATTTATATACAGTGTCATACACATAGTGTGTTCTGTATAAATCAGAGATGAAGGAGGATACTGATTATCACAAACAGAATAGCAATACAATTAATTACTAGGAATTAGGTTATGCAAGAGGGTTAGTAACACTTCCAAACCACATGAACATCACTAAGGGAAAGCATAATGATGTAAACCATGACAATTCAGTTGGAGGCACAGAAATGTTGGTAGGAATGAGAGTTTTGCTAATGACTTAAATGAGGGCAAGTTCTTCTTCCATCATGACTTGCGTCATTCCACTGCTGCAGGTGCAGCTAAAGGCTATGCCTGTAAACCTACAAAAGGGATGGTTCCATTAGGAATACTTTGGGTTTACTGCCTTTTTTTTTTTTTTTTTTTGCTATCAGAGACGCATAGTTTTTTTTCAGAAGAGCTACTGAAGAGTGCAAGAGAAACTCCAAGTCAAGTAAAGAAATAAAATACTGAAGAACTGGTAACTAAGTTGAGGAAGAGATGACTCTCGATACACTGGATTTAATGACAACCACAGAAATGCAAACAGATAATTTTGTATTAGCAAAAAAAGAAACATGATTGCAGAATTAAATCACATTCCACAATCACACTTCTCACTTCGAATTCATTGTCATACTCTTGTTCATACAGCACCATATAGTTCACGGTGGATACTGTTCTTGTGCTTTTGCTTGACAAAATATGCCACATTCAGATAAAACTCACAGTGAAATAGCTAAATCCACAAATTATATAGCTGCTGCAACAAAACAAATACTAACATTCTGACAGGAATTAGTATTGGTTCTGACCACAGAAAAATTAAAACCAAGCAGAAGTATACTTGAACCTGTTAGGTTTTGCAAGCTATGCAACATATTATCAAGATCAGACCATCATGCTGAAGAATTGACTTTCTTTAAGCCCAGAAGAAACACTATTATGCAAAATTAAAAGCAAGCATGCCAGATAGGTCCCACTGAACCCAACTAAAAAATGCAAACAAGATAAACAAACTCGACATAATGTTTTATATTAAGAGAAGTTTATCAGAAGAAATGCTTCAAGGGAAAAACAAAGATTGCTCCAATTTTTCTTTGCCCCCTTACTGCCTCGACAATAGTTAATTTCTCTGAGAACTAAAATGATCTCAGTAAAGCACATTTATAAGACTAAGAGGAGAACTAGCTAGTAGTGGAACAAAAGTATGGAAAAGGAAGACCTTGTTATCACTGAATGGGAATAAACATACTTTCTTCTTTTTCTTGTAGTTCAATTGTTCAGCTTAAGACTCATAGGTTCTACTGAAAAGATTCTTGCTTATCCTGACACACAGAGTGGCTGACATTCAAACATGCGACAGTTACATGCAGCAGTCTTGGCTAGACATGGAAAAAATATAATCCCCCTTTGTTTTCATTTGGAAATACATGTGTAAAACTGAAATGGCACAGACCTATCTGCTGCCACTTCAAAAACCGCTATGCAGCCACCATTTTTCTATTTTCCAAAGGTTTTGCCATGGCAAGTAATATAAGAACCTATGTGCCCCAAAATCACTACAGGGTACACTTCTCAGAGGCCATGGAGCTGATTCATACACTATGTTTCAATTATGCCATTCCAACATAATGTGAACAAAATAGTTTAAATAGACGCTTGAAGTCCGAATAATTAAAATTAAGTTCCAGTGTGAATCATGCATATGTTATGACTGGTTACTGGAAATTACTAGCACCACTGGTTGGGATTTCCATACACATATATTTCCATTTTTTGCAGTTTCAGAAAAACCAGCTCAAGCTTGTAAGTCTGGTTTTAGTGTTTTTGAGGGTGAAAAAGGTGAGTTTTAACATTGCATAAGTGCATCAGAAAATTCCATTAAAAATACTGGAAGTTCCTAAACAATTACAAAGGACGTAAAAATGTCTCAAGCTTCATGTGGTGTTTCTGAAACAGGAAAATTCCTCACCCACAGAATTCCTATTTACCATCCAACATTCCAGAGGGAAAACCAAAAGGTTATACCTAACTGAGCTGTCTCACAAGTTTTGCTACATTCAACACCTTTGATGCAAAAAGATCCATTCAACTGGTGCATCACAAACCCTTTAACAAGTTGGAATTGTAAGATAATATGCAAGCAAGAGACAGATGTGTAAAAATGGCATTCCCAGATCTGTCATTTAAAAAGATCTTACATGACTACTTAGCATATTAGCTTTCTTAAAGGTTCTCATCCATGGGGTATCATAAGATGCAGCTCCATGCCCTCTCATATGTCGTTTGAGGTATTCTGCCTATAATGTGTAGCAAGAAAGCAAGATCAGAAATGCAAACAATTACAGGATTAAAACATGAAGTGTCGAGAAAGAACCAAGTTGAACTGAAGTCCTGGCAGAAAAAACTGTCGCAAAAAATAGCAACCATGTACTTTGGACTGCCTGGAGAATATGACCATTGTATAGAAGTAAGCAAGCTCCTGTTGATGTAACGTATTACTTCAGAAGCCAGAAGATTCTTTTAAAGGCACAAAGTAGAAAGAATGAGGGTTAATATCTGTCTTATAAAGGATAGATAATAAGAGTTAGGGAAAAGGCTGCTTCTTCTAAAGCCAATAAACAGAAAAGCTAAAAAACAAAGATAACATAGCTAACACTTCAGCCTTAGTATTTAAAAGACCTTGTTATGGCATCATTTTAAGGCATTATTTCCATTACTCCATTACTGATATTTACTAAGTCAGTAGAAAAGCTTATTTAACAAAGAAATACTTTGCATTGGAATTTAATTTTTTGTTTATCATATTCCCTTTGAAATATTCCTTTATTGCCTAACTTAGAAATAATTTCAGCTATAATATTAACATTACTCTGCATATTAATACCATGTCACATTTCTCTCATTGCTCCAAAGTTGAACTAACATTTCATTATTACCTGGCTAGTTAGCTTGGACACCTCTTTTGCCAGTTCAATATCTGGACGTCCTAGCATGCTTACACCAATGCCAGCTTCTCCACGCCTTTTATATTCAATCTAACAACAACAAAAAAAAAGTATAGCTTAGTCTTGATGACATTCCCTTTTAATTATTTCACTGACACTGGTTTTAGCAGTAAAATCAATGATAAGAAATTATACAGAAGACTTAAAACCCACTTACATCACTAATTAACTTGGCAGCCTGAGTTGCTTTCTTAATATCTGGTCGATCTGCAATAGGTGTATAGTGGAGCTTTGACTTGGCATCTTTCTTGTATTCAATCTAACCCATGATGATAGAAAGAGGAAAGAAAATTACTGAGGTTTGCTCATCAAGAATATATCTATTCAGGACACAACAATGTTGTTAGTAAAGTGCATGGGGTTTGTCTGGTTGTGGTTTGTTTATTTTTAAATAATTTCACAAGGAATGGATTTTGGAAACTTTTTTGCAAGCTGTCTAGAAACAAAGAATAAAACATACCCAATTTTGTCTGCAGGAATAAAAAAAATCAGATGTGATTTGCACTTGATTGTTTTAAATACTACCATGTGATGCAGTAGAAATATGATCTGAGAACAAATCCTTTATTTCTGTTCAATTTTACATTTGTAAATAGTTGTACCATTATCTGTCAAAATCACTCCTGAACGTGGAGGCTGGAAGGAAATCAGGAGTATGTGAACTTCGGTTTTTGCCAGCTGATGTTGACAGAATTTTCTTACACAAGCTACTTAATTTATGAAAAGACGAGACAAACTTACTGTACTCTGTTTTTTAGCAACTTCCATGGCATGTTTCACTTCAGGAGGCTCCAGCATGACAGAATAATTAGATTTTCCTTTCTCCTTCACAAACTTCTTTTTATAGTTTGTCTGTTAAGAACAAAAAGAGTCAAGTATGGTTTTTTAAATTTCACATGGAGGTAAATGCTACTAAAACTTGGAAATAAACACACTGAAATTGTTAAGACAGACAAAATACAACCTCCTCAATTCTCAAAATGCATGGCCCCCACCTTCTTTTATGTTGGTCATAATTTGCACTTTAGATTACAAAAGCCTGCTATCTGTAAATAATTATTTGTACCTAAATTCTGTTCTACAAAAAAGAAAATCTGAATGGAGGGCACCCACTAGCACTCCAACCCACTACTTTTCCCCAGAGTATTTCAACAGAAATCAAATAAATGTGTTTAGCTCTAAAGTTAAAGTCTCATTCTAGTCAGAATAAATCTTTTCTGACTCCTTGGCATTTTATGATGAGACTCTGACTGTATTGCACTCATACTAAATCATGCAAGTGTCTAATCATTTACAGGCAGCAGGTAATAATTGTTATCACAGTAGTTACTTACCTCACTGACATTCTTGGTCACCTCTTTCACATGAGCAGTGTCTCGTGTCTCTGGCAGGGTTGTGTAAGATCCATGTGGAAGCTGCTTCTTGCTGTGTTCTTTGTATTTGTTCTGAAAGCACAGAATAAAAATAGGCAAAAAATCCCCACAACATTGCAAGTCCTGTTCTCCTGCCCCCCATATTAAAAGGATATACTTAATATGAACAAATAACTCCCCAGAATTTTACCTCAGATACAAGAGAGCTGACATTCTTAGCCAGGAGTATCTGAGGTGTATCCGGAACCACAAGGTATGACCCTCGAGCTTTGTTGTGCTTCTCTTTGTATTTTATCTAGTGAGAAGAAAAGCAATTTTAAGCAATGTGTATTTTGTCTTCTGGCAATTGAAAAAGAAATTCTGATAGTTGTGCCTGCTTGTTAGTGCAAAAATTTGCAGGAAATACCATGTTTTGAAGTTTCCCAGGATAAATTCATTCCAGTCTCTATATTCCTATAGCTCACCCGTAGCATTTTATTAATATTAATACATTGAATGTTGACTGTTAATATATTGTTAGGAATTATTAAAGATATACTTTGTGTTATGCACAAGTTACACATGCAGCTTTTCTTGTTGTTTTTTTCACAGTATTTGCATTTAAATAACAGGAATACAGAGATATTCCACAGGTCTAGGGTGTTGAGGCAGTGCTAACTTTGAGTACTTATTTAATCCATGAACTAGGCCAGTGACATTTACAAGACCAATTTTTTTCAGATTTTGCCAGATTGTTACTGAAGTAAGTCAAATCAAATAATGAAGTGAGACGGAAAACAACTTCTCAAAGCTTCATTCATAATCCAATCATATTTCCAATAACGTAGTTCAGGAAGTAAGTAAAGCTCTAGCAGAACAGAAAAAGAGTGTTTAAAGTACTTACATCACTTGCCAAGATGGCATTATTTAAGGCCAGTACTGTGTTTTTATCATCTGTGACAGAGAGTTTACATCCCTTTAGGTTTTCCCGGTCCAGTTTGTATTCATACTGCAGGAAGAAAAAATAAAACATAAAGCAGAGTCTCAAATATTCTACTTTTATTATTATTATTATTATTATTATTATGAACATGAGAAATGTGTAGAAGGGGAGTATTAGGTTTGTTCTGATTTTCTTACATCGCTCTGTTGCAGAGATGACTTGGCTGCTTGAACAAAGTCAGGCCTATCAGCAATCCAGTGCCAATGAGCCTTGGCTGCTTCGTATTTCTTTTTATAATCCAGCTGTTTATAGTGAAATAACAAGAAAAAAGGAAGTTAACTGGAAGTTGTGTACTTACACACGACATTCATAGACATGCAAATTCTCTTTCAGTCTGTACCAACTAAAGAGAGAAGAGGTAAGAAAATGCATCTACATCAAACTAAGGCCTTCCTCTGAATCATGTACAATCTAGGGGGAGTACATTTACTCCAGTTTTTCCACTGTGAAGTTGAGAAAGGAAGATGAACGACTGAAAAGATGTTAAGACTTTGAAGAAGGCTAATGTTTTCAATTCCTTGCCTACTGAAGTGGATGTTGGGCCACCAATAATGGAAAACATTGGAGAGCTTCCCATGAAGGGCTTACTTAGTCTACAAAAAAAGATCACAGAGAATTTCTGGGACACTTGAGTCTGTCAGGGAAACTAGGAGAACAATAGATGTGTGACATAAAAAGACCTCAAGTGACCTCAAGGAACAACTTGTATGAGTATGCCCTTTAGTATGAAATAAAATAAAACATATTTTATTCAAGCAGCATAAGAATTAGAGGCAATGTCCAAGCTCAAAAGAATTCAACAGAACTGAAAATAATTTCTTATGATCTCTGTTGCCAGCATCAAACACTACCCAAAATAAAATGAAAGTATTAATAAAGCAGAACTCACATTGCTGTTTAGCTTGTAAGCATGCCTGGGAGTCTTAATATGAACCGAATCTGCTACAACATTGCAGTGAGATTTATTCCTCTCATACATTTCTTTGTATTTCAGCTAAAGAAAGACAAACAGAACATGTTCACAAAGATAATATCATAAACAAGCAAGGCATCAGAATATGAAAAACATAATACTAAAAACTGCTTATGACAAGGTAAAATCCCAACAAAAGAAAAAGAAATTATAACAATACAACTTAGTATGAACTATCTGCCTGAAAGAAGGGTCCTCTTCAGCTGCAGTTCTTTCTTAATAGAAAATGTAGCAGGTGTAACTCACTATGAAGAACAAAGATTTAGCAAAACCTGCACATGAATAGTAATTCTGCCCTTTTCTAGCTTTTAGCACGTAATAGAAATGCTTTAAAAAAAACCCTTATCTTCTGATAGACACAATCATTGCTTTTAGAAAATTCCTGTATAGAATATCAAATTCAGCATTCAGTTTGGAACAGAAAAAATGTACTTCAATTCACAGACCACTTTTGGACATCTTCTAATGATCCACCTTAGTATCTGGACGATATGTTATTTTTCCTTCCTAGAATGACTCATGATATATATCATCCATGAAGCATGTGAATAACTTTCATGCTTATTGTAGTTAGTTATTCTTGCGGTACTATATTGAGTTACAGAATTGCTAGTATCCTCATGTTATTTATGGATATCCTAGAAACAACACCACAAATGTCAGAGAGAAAGTGTGGGTAGGAGGAGGATTTAGGACCAGGACTCCCAAATCCTGTGATATTATTCTCTCCACTCATCTTCCTTTCTCTCTCTTCGTAGCCTTCCACTGCCCCATAATCAAAACACATATTTATTTTAGATCAGAATATTTACCTTACATATCCATAGTATCCATGGAAGAAATGAATAAACACAGTAATGTATTAAGAACCTTATACAAGGCTCCACAAAAGCCACTGGCCAATAGAGGAAGAAAACCCAGAAACAAACTCTCCAAATCCATGCTTTAATTAGATACCAGCTCTAGCTCATGGCTTTTATTACTAGTGAGGACTGTTCTACCCACCAAAAATGTTTCAAGACCCACAGAAGAACATTACATGAAAAACTTCCTGAATACTTTTGTATTCTGCTGTGTATTTTGAAAAAGCACTGAATGCATAGACAGATTTCATGAAAATAAAATTAACTACACTCTAACAAAAAGCTATTTTTTAATTGCATTGTTACTTATGATCTGAAATGTTTGTAACTCAAAGTAAAAAGTTAATTATGTGTCCTTTGGACACCATGGACACAGATGATTTACTTACATCACTTATTCTGTCCTTCACCTTGCGCACATGCAGTAACATAGGTGTATCATGGATTGTAGTATAGCCTCTCGGCTTCGCTTTGTTGTATTCCAACTTGTAAATAATCTGAAGACATTAATTTTAGATTTTATTATTTATTGACAGTCTTTGCACCAAGATTGAAAAAAATTAAGATGAGAATCAGTGATAATGGACTACTGCTGTAAATGCCATTTTGTTAATTATCACTCTTCGAAGGTATGAGAGAAAGAGGTATGCTTGAGAGGGACTGACCACACTTACATCACTAATCTGTTTGTTCACTTTTGTAGTCCTTAAGTGTTCCGGAGTATCTACAACCATAGTGTACTTGTCTTTCTTCTTTTCATAGTCCTTTTTGTATTGAACCTGGTGATTGGGAAAGATTGTATGTTAACCACACAAACCAAGACAAAACATCTTCAGGAGATACATACATATTTATATAAAAAAATTGCAAAATCCTTCCACCAAAGCCAATGAAAGCTTAATATGCCCAATAACTGAAACTTTGCAAACCCTTTATTTCCTTAAGAGGCTGCTTATCTATTCATATGATTAATTTTATGTTTATTTCAAGCTGCTTCACTTCTATTCTATATCCCCAGGATTGAGCTAAAAAAGCAACCTCAGCAGACCAGTGACTTAAAATTCATAACTGGACAATATCTCATTTTAAAATATTAATTAGAATGAAGAGAAACATAAAACATCTTACAAAACAGAAGACAAAAACATTCACTGAATATATCATAATGTCAGGATATTTTAAAGGCTTTGGTAACAGGATTTTTGTCTTGATAATGTCTTTCTTAAATATCATCTTGCCCTACTCAGGACTCTAAACCTCTTTTCACAGAATTCAGGGAGAACAAACTGTACAGCGAGCATGGAAATGCATCATAGACAGCCTGATGGCAGGTGGAAGATGGTAGAACACACTTTTAACAAAGAACTTTCATGCTCTATCTTGCATCAAAAAATAAAACCATGCTTTTGAAACAGGACTGTAACAGACAAAATATAAATCTGTATATAATTACATACAAACAACACATCATAACATGAAATAAATCCAGATGAACATGCAGGTCAGGCAGAGTGCAAATGGCAACGAAGCACTAAAGAGACTTGTGAACACCATGAACAGCAACACAGCTCTAGATTCCAGGCACCTCCAGAGTGGAGAGAGTTAGGCAAGCTACTGTATATATGTATGTACTACAGATGTGCATAAAACTTACATCTATGTAATTAATATCAGGTGTATATATTAAAAGATTTGCATACTATCCCATTAAGGAAATTACAAAAGTTACTTTGGGGAGAAAAAATTTCAGATTAATGTGAGGGCACTCAAAAGCCAAATATGTCACTGTTTCTTCATCTAGATATGAGTAAGAAGATAACGCTTGTAAAAGTCATTAAAACAGAGGTAATAAAAATAGATGCATGATAGTGTATTTGATTTTTAAAACCTCTCCAATGACTTTAAGAGGCATTACATTCCTGATGTCAATTGATGCACAACATACCAAAGCACATACAGTAGAAATCAGCTCACTCAAAAAGTACTATTCCTTTCTGGGTAGCAAACAAAGATTGTCTGTTCAACTGAACTAAAACATCACAGTTGAAACCTATGATACTGCTAGCTACAGACATACCACACAGACAGAGCAGCTGTGAGTGAACCCGGCACATAATGGTAGCACTGGCTAGTGCTCCTACAGTACCTGACTGCTCAATGTAGTCGCCCACTTGGCCAGGAGGTTCTTAGGATCATCCACAATAACACTGTACTTATCCTTGAGCTTCTCATAGGCAGCTTTATATAACTTCTGCTCAGAATAACATAATATGTTGTAACAAATTAGAAGTGAAAACCCAAAGAGATTACAGTTCTAACCATTAAAATATCTTTCTATGAACTAAAGGCTGTGATTGAAGTTCATATCCAAAAGAGAAATACACATATATATATAATCATAGAATCATAGAATAGTTAGGGTTGGAAAGGACCTAAAGATCATCCAGTTCCAACCCCCCACCATGGGCAGGGACGCCTCACACTAAACCATGCCACCCAAGGCTCTGTTCAACCCAGCATATATAAAACAAACAAACAAACCCAACAACAAAAAGAGGAAATATCTGCAAATAGTACATGCTTTTCTGAATTTCCACTGGAAGGCCTAATCTACAATTTAAGGATACCTATATTCTATCACTGCCACTCTTTCATAAGCCATTTTGTGACTTACTTTTTCAGGAAAAATAATTGCAGAAGCAACCCTGTATGGAACTAGATTTTTTATTTGAGTACAAAGAGAACACAATGAGATGCAATGAAATACAATATTATACTATCATTCGACATTTTGTAAGAAAAACCTATAATCCCTCATCACAAAAAACATTGCTAAAATTTTATTCATTTATGTTTTTCATAATAAGTTTTTCCTTATTTGTTCTACCAAACAATAAGAAAACTGAATACTAACAACCTTCCAGAAGAAACTCCAGTTCACTGTGTATCAAATTGAGCATGAAATTATAGCAATGGTACTGGAATGGTATCTGTTGTGAAACAGTTTTTCTTACCTAGAACAGGTATACTGTAAGGCATTCACTGACAGGTAAGCAATTTAACATAATATCACATCTCAAGATGCAAGAGTCTAATTATACACTGCTTTAATGAAAAGTATCAGAGGCTGGTATGGCATGCCAACTCCAAGCTGATGAAAATTCATCTAGAACACCATGCTTTTCAATGGGCTTTGTCCTGTGGGAGTATCACACTACTAGAAACTCCACTGCTGATTTTAAACACAAGAGCATTCATTAACCCTTTTTGCTACTATGTTGTGCTTACTGTTTCTTTAGCACTGCAGGAGAAAACTAAGAAAAAGTAAGTGGCAGAGTGGGAGAATTCAAGGCAAAATATCTGAAAAGAGAGATGTGGTAACTTCAGGCATAATACTATCTTCCCAACACTAACAAAGTCTTTTTTTCCAATGTTTCAGAAAATAAGTTGTCATTCTCTCTACACCTTTTTCACATGACAGTCAGCATTACTAGGCAAACAGCATTATTTACATTACCATTTATTTACCTGTCAGCGAAGAAGTTTTTTTACAATGACAAAATAATGGAACAGGGATCAGGATTTCACTTTTTAGGGACTGTAAACCTGCCATGTCCTAACACTCAGACACTAAGAACAACCTTGTCTTTCATGGATTTAGTTTGACCTTAAAACATCTTTAAGCCTGAATATATTTTATATAAAATTTCATACGGAATATCAACCTTTAGTTTGGTATTGACATATACCCCCTTACTACGTCAGTATGAGGCTCTATGGAATCTTTAACACTTACCGCATCCCTCAACTGAGTTGCGTATTTAAAATGCTCATTAATCGGAGAATCAGCTACATACTTAAAATGAGACTTAGTCTTCTCAAACATCTCCTTGTACTTACACTGGAGGAAAAACAAAAAAACACACACAAAAACCCATTCCAATGTTAATCCAAAGAAGGGAAAAGCAATGAAAATGTACAATTTAGAAACAACCTGCAGCAAAACTATGGCAGAATTATCACATAAGTGCGTTTCACATATTTACAAACAAAAATTAGTCATAAATGTAGTATTTTTGCAGAATGGAACTATTACATCAAGAAAGCAATGGAAATTTCAGTCTTCATCATTTTAAAGCTAGATTTAGAATCATTAGAAAAATTACTATGGAACTGATAGCCTTGCAAAGAATAGAGGGGGTAAGTAAAAGACCATTTTGCCTCTGTTTTCTTTTACATTGTTTTCTTTTACACTGTTTTCTTTTACTGAATTTTTTGATGCTATATACTAAGTTCTACCATAAATACAACACATCAACATCTAGGTCAGAACTGGATTCTCCTGTGAAAAATTACACCTATAATACAAGCAAACATCACACAACATTTAGTAGCAACTCAGTCTTTTTTTACTTACCCCACTGTAGAGCACCTTATTCTGCTCTGCCAGAGCAAAACTTGGAGTATCCCATGCATAACAACCAATGCCTCTGAGCCATGTTAAGTCTTCCTTGTACTTAACCTTTAGAAAAGAAATAAAACTATTCAGTTTTAAGCAGCACCAAGTGAGAGCTGAACAATGCTGAAATGGCACCTCAACACAAGGCTCAACACAAGAGCTACATCCATAATTATTCCATTGTGAAATACATTACAGTTACTCATACTTTTCTGATGGACTCAGGTTATTCACATTCCTAACCTAGCATTAGCTACTGGAGTTAATGTGTGAATTAAAAAACATTTGTTATTGTACAATTAAAGAGTTATTGCATATGCACAGATGTGCACAATTGTTAAAGGGTTAACAAGCAAACCTAAGCAAACACAAATGAAATGCGTTAAGACTATTCTGGTAATTTCAAAAGCAGATGGGTCATCTGATTTGCTCCTTCATTTCACATATCCACCTGGTGAAAGTATGAATCACTTAAAACACTTCAGCTGCCTTTCTTAAGAAAAAAGAGCTGGCTTTCATTTTGGAAACCTGCTTATAACTTTCAACATTTCTCATCTGGGAAGTATGTAAACTCACATCACTAATAGCATCCGTGACTATGCGATGATGGAAGTGCTCCGGTCGGTCTGGGATTGATCTCCAAATTCCTAACTGGCTCATATAACTTTCCTTATATTTCACCTACAAAGAAAATTGAAGAATGAAGGAAAAACAATTTGAGGACAGAACACTCCAGATGATGCAGTTTCAAGACAATTCTTTTTCTAAAACATTGGAACTAAACTAGTGGAAATGAGATTAACTTACATTCACCTTTGTAATATCAAAGGCAACCAAGTGCACAATATTTCATGGAAGGAAAGAAGTTAGCATTAACATTACTGACCATATTTTATAATTATTTGCCACACCTAAATAGAATGATAGCATAAAAGGCATATTCTAGGTTACTAAATGACAAACACTAATTAGGAATGAGAATGTTGGATACATACACTGCTAATATCATCAGTGACCTTTCGATGATAGACTATATTCAAAGCATCTTTCACTGTGTGGTATTTGCCCTTAGTATTCTCAAAGGTTTCCTTGTAGCGCAACTGGTAAGAAAAATAACAGAAAACAATATATTATACTGTTAAGAAGCTCCAATTGCCTACTATCAATTGTAATTTGAACAAGATTTATGGTGAAAATCTGACAAAAGAAAGAGACAGTACATCTAAGGCAACACTTCATGAATTTCACTTTTAGACTGAAGACCAAGAAAAAAATTATCCATGTGTCATGGGACTACTCTCAAGAACAGTGAAAGTGCCACTTTTGGCATAAAACACCCACTTTCTTACGAATCCTACTTTGGAGAAAGCCTTTCTTGGGGGAGAAATTCACGCCTGCAAAAGAACTGGGATGCTCCTGTGCACCATTTAAAAATCATTCTTAAGAAAGCAGTAAGACTTATCACTAGAACAAAACACCAGCCTAGCACATACGCTTTCAGAATACAACATGCATTCTGAAATACATAGCAAAGATCTCATGAATGAGTTGAGTACCTTTAACTATTGCCTTAAATCACAGACCACTACTACATGTTTGAAGGAAAGATCAATTCCACCTTAGTGACCTAATGTGCAGATACTTTTTCTCACTAATCCACCTCTAAATTAAAAAATGAGCACACTCTCAGTGATGTGCAACTTTACTTCTAACACAAATCTGAGATGAAAATACCTGACAAAAGACATTCAATCCTAGCTCCAACATCAATCATTTCAATTCAATCCAGTCTGCACTATTCGGAGATTTTATGTGCAAATAAATTACTTCAAATCTATTCCTTCTTTATGTAAACTACACTGCGGTGCAATAGAAAATGCAAAACAATAATAAATGAAAAAAAGCATTTCAGTGACATCAAGTAAAAACATAATCTCTGTAATATCAAATGGAAATGCACATGCAAATGGGGTGACCTAATTGATGACCCACAGTGAGACAGCCTATGCTCTGCATAACTGTTCCACTTTGATCCTTTTTCTGTTCTTTTTGTAAAGAAACAAAAAAAAAACCCAGCAATGGAAGTGTTCATGGACTACGTACATCACTGGCATTCAGGTACGCTCTCTTGGCTCTGATCAAGACTGGTGTGTCAGCGATAGGTGTGTATTTGTCCTTCATCTTCTCATACTGGGTTTTATACTTTTTCTAAGAAAGACAGCAAAAGGAAAAAGATGTACCTTTAATATTAGAAGAGTTTGATAATCTGATGTTACAGTAACACCCAGGGGCGCTACACTAAGGGCACAAAGTTCTTTGTGTAAAGCGTTTCTGTCAAAACTTTGGGAAACAAGCTCAGCCGGTCAGCTCTTTCTAGGTCTTCCTGGTCTTGCAAGCCAATGTACCTCAGATTCTGCAAAAAAAGCACTTAGAAGCGGGTATCTTATAAAACACTAAAACATATTAAAAAAGCGTAATGTCTTACCACAACTTAAAAAGAAATGAGGAACTTAAACATAAGAGACAGAAAACTAAACGAAGGATAAACAGATTTAAGCCTTAAAATTAGAAATAGAACTTCTAAACAACTGAGCATAGTGGTACCAAAAAAAAAAAAATCCAGGTATCTTACCTCACTGACCATGTCCTTTATATTCCTAGCATGTGTAAAGGCTGGTGTCTGACCATCAGCATGATGATGAGGTCTCTCTTTTGTGGCAAGTTCCACATACAAGTACTGCAGCAAGAAAAAACCAAAAACAAACAAAGAAAAAAAAATTACATTTTAACTAAGCTTTACCCTATCTCTCTGAAAAATGCCTGTAAATTCACAAATGTGTACATGAGCACACAACTTAGTCCAGGACAAAATATTGCGCCCTTTCCTCTTCTATGCTATCTCAGTTCACCTTTCTCTAGCAGTACTCTTGATGTTCTGTAACTGCCAGTAACATGCCTACAAACCAAGAAGTCAGGTACAGGTGACATTAAGGACCTCGCTGCCATACATGCAGAACTAGGTTTAAATAAAAGCATCCATAAGGTCTGCTTTTCTCTCAAGAGTATCTTCATTTTGTTCAAGAACTTTAAAAATTCCACATTATTTGTAGCCAGGAATCAGATAATAAGCTAGAATATAAATTAAAAAAATATGATGAATAATGGCAGATCAATAAAAGTATTTATGCCTTTAATGAAGTCAGAGGTTTAGAGAATTTGAATCAGAGTTCAGTGCTCTATTTCACATAAACAAAGCTGAACATGTCTATTACAGAGACATGGTCAACATAAAAATTCACAGCTGCATAACAATGAGCAACAGTCATTATATATGTCCTTTCTAGTAATTCTACATGGCTTTGAAGTGGCCTGGAAAGATTTTATTGTACTTTAACAGTATATTAAGAGGGATACCCTGACTGTTTTGGTTTGTTTTGTTGGGTTTTTTTTAATCAGAACAAATTTTTCACCTGGCTCTGTATTTTTTGTCCTTGCTTGGCTCTCAAGAAGTCAGGTGTATCAAGGATGGAAGTGTATTTTGTCTTCAGCTCCTTGCCTGCAGCTCTATAAACCAGCTGGAAAGAGACAGGTCCACACATTATTTCTTGTTGTATATGATCATTCAGCAGCTGAACAATCACAGCTTTGCAATTGTAACACCTAACGTATTTTAAAAAACCCAGAACAGTGGGAGAGGCCAAGCTTAATTATAGCTAACAAAGATGTGCAAAAAGGATACAGAACTTACTTCACTCAAATGGGTTTTTAGTTCCTGAACTGCTCTGTAACCAGGAGTATCCAATACTAAGTTGCATTTAGCCCACATCTTCTTTGCAGTATCAGTGTATATATAATTAGACTGGAAAAAGAAAACCACTATTACTTAGGAAGCTTTTATTATTCTTGGTAGTAAAGAAAATTTTACAGTGTAACCTAACAGTGCTTTGAAACAACTAAGTAGCTTTATGGAAGGAAATTCTGTCATAAGTCTTTACTCATTTTCATGTACTTAAGTTCCTGGAAGCACATAGCATGCATGTAAATAAAATCTTACCCAAAGCTTACGCAGCTGACGAGCACGGACCATATCAGGAGTATCATACAGGAAGCAGCCCAAGCCCTTCAACCACTTCAGATCTTCTTTGTATTTATTCTGAGGCAATTACAAAAAGAAAACTCCAAAGTTAACTTTTGGGATCATTTCATTAATCAGTCTCTAAGCACAGTGACAAAGCATTTATCCATTACAAAAACAGAATACAAATGATAGAAGACAAATTCCACCCTCAGTATAAAAGCCTTAGGTGTGCTGCATTCAAATAGCAGGTGTCTTAAAAGATGTTGCTTACATCACTTGTGATGTCCCCAACATAGCGGCAGTGCAACACCTGAGGAGTGTATGGCAAGGAAATCAAATGCCCCTGCATCTTAAAGAAATCTGACTTGTAGATCAGCTGAAAGACAAAGGAAAACCAGCATTTAATGTTCGGTCATGCTGAATATTCTAAATCTCTTCTGGATATGCTAGAAAGATACATACATCACTGACAGCTTCCTGTGTTGCTCTGACTTGACGGATTTCTGGTGTGTCTGGAGTGGTATGAATCTTATCCTTGTACTTGTGGTATGTTGCCCGATACAACCTCTGTATCAAAGAAGACAGCATTCTACATTTTAAAAACTTAAAATGGCAAGCAGTTTGGCAGAGTAAGGACCTCTTTTATAAGGGAAGGGGTTTTTGCTACATGTTGCATAACTACTAGAGGAAAGGGAGCAAGCATACTACTTCCTAACAGGCAAAGATTTTCCACAATTGTTTTAGATAGCAGCATCTCTAATACATAGAGAATCTGACACTTTCATTCTCTGATGTTTAATTTTCATCCTATTAAAGCCAATGATCAAGTAACAGAGTACATATATATAAAAGTCCAGAACTATCAAGACCCAGTGTCATACAGATATATTAATTTCTATGCAACTTCAATCAAGTAGCAGCAGAGCAGTTAATAAAATAAGGCTGCAACTCGTTTTATATTATGGCAACAGTTTTACAGAATTATGTAAAGTCAGAGCTATAAAACACCTTAAAAAGCCATACAGCCTGACTTCAAGCCAGGATCAATGATCCCTTACCCTTGTTGATGGATATTTGCTTACACAGCTCTTAAAAGACTCGAAGAACAGGGATCCTACAACTCTCCTTACTCATATTTTGGTCACTACAAATGCAACATAAGCAAATAAACGTATTTACCATACCTCATTAATGACTTGATTCACTTTCTTCACATTTTCAAACCCAACATCTTTAGGACCCAGAGTATAGCCTTTAGCTTTCATGTGTTCATAGGCTTCTTTATATTTCAACTACAAAGTGGAAAAAAGAATAAAACACATAGAAACTAAATTTGACCACGATTCTACTTACAGCGCAGTTCTGCTAGGAATTTGTACAGTACAAAGAGTCAGATTTTTAGAGATAAGCAAGTGAGATATAGCTATATCAGATTTAAATGCACATCATCATTTTTATCATGCAGCCGAAAATTAATAATGTTTTAGATTTCTCTTACATCTAATAAGGTATTTGAATCTGCTTGAGAAAATCTGTATTTTGAATAGCAATTACTTCAGGTAATTTTGGGGTTTGGTAACACATTTTGCTAAGGCAAACCTTATTGGTGCTAAGTTGACAGTGACTTGATTCTAGCCCTGCCTCCGGATTTACCTTGGACCTATGTGGTAGGTAGCTTGTCTCAAATCTTTGCCCTCTTTCCCACAGCTCCTGACTGGAATCCCCTGGATGGATCTTGGCACCGGTTCCTCCCCTTGTCTGAGACTGTTGATGCAATGTGCTACCAGCACCCTGCTCTGCCCACCCCATTCAGGTATAGTGGCACCTCCTCCCAGCTGGTGAGGTCACTGCCTAAGTCATGGTCTCCTTCAGTTCCTGGCTCAGGCACCCACATGAAACTACCCCACTCTTGTTGCTTGCTGAAAAGCAGTTTCATATCTGAGAAATAAGTGTTACAAACAGTCGCATGCCCATAGAAGACAGGCATCAAATATTCCATTGCAACTCATGCTGAGAAAGGGCTTAGCACATGACTTACATCGCTTCCAATGTACTGGACATGTTTAGCATGCTGAAAGCTGGGGGTGTCTGTGGGAAGGCTGTATCCAGTGGGCAGAGCATTCACACCAGCCCAGCGATACAAATTCTGCAACAGAAGAGAGAGAGTTTGTGATAACTGTGTAAAATATTTGAGAGTATTCATCGGCTGCTTAGGAAATCTTGTCACTGCAACCGGCAAGTGATTTCCCCTATGTCTGCATTATAACACATACTTGTAGACTAAATGAGGACATTCCCTGAAATGTAGCTTGTTTATCTGAAAAGCTGAAGGCAGGCATTAACTTTAAAATAATTTTCTTTTTGGATATCAGAAACCCTGTGGACCCAAAAGTTTTATACTTACTTCACTCTGTATTTTGTTTGCGTGATATGCCCGCTCCAAATCTACTGTTTTATCAGTAGGAATCATTTTGCCTTTAACATTGTGCAGATATTCACTACGATAGACAGCCTGAGAAAAAAGAAAAAGCAATTACGATAGACAGCCTGAGAAAAAAGAAAAAGCTGTGATGCTTTCTCTCAGTATGTATTGTTTGCAAACATACAGGAATTTCTCCTAAAAAAGTGGATTAGTTTTTTTGATTCAGCCAATTAATAATTTTTGTGATTGTGTTCTCATATCTTAATAAAGGCATAGGCAATGAGTTACACATAACCAGCAATGATTAAATTATTAAAATTAAATTATTTTTAAAATGGGATAAAAATCCCATTTCTAGAACTTGTTGGGTAATGGCATACACAATATTGGGGTTGAAGGGTGATACAAACACTTACTTCACTTAAATTCAAACCACTGAGAACATTCTGGACATAGACAGGAGTGTCTGTGACCACAGTGTAGTCATTCTTCATCTTCTCTGCCTTAGATTTGTACTTAATCTGCAAAGAGAAATTCAAGAGCTTTAATTAGTATGGCTAGTCATCATTAATGGAATGTGATACATTATTATATTTGCTATATTTACTATTTATTTTATTAATGAACTATTCTATTAGTGAACCAGCATTTAAAGAGAAAAGTGCATTGAAATTCTGGCTGAATAAATGAACATGGCACCTCATTAGATAAGAACAGCAGAGAAGTTTCATCAAGGAATACTAGAAAATGTCAATATAGAATAGGCATATGTACCATGTGATAAATATCCAACACACTTCTGATACAGGATCTGGGAAAGGACATACTTTCTCAAAACCCAGAATAGTTATTCTCCCATTCGAATGGCTTAATCATAAACTAAGGATATATCCTAAAATCTTGAGAGGAGGAAAAAAAAAAAAAAAAAAAACAAAAACATAAAATCATCATCAAAAGACATTTTAAAAAAATAAAAATAAAAATTTGCTTCACTTCTGCTTTACTTCAAGGGTTCTGAATGAAGTATTAATATTTTAAGTAGTACTTAAAATAGTATTTCTTTTCTATTTCACCTTTTCTGAGGAGTATTAAAAATATGCCTTCTTGAATGCATATATCCTGAAAATATATACTTCCAGAGCAGTAAGGTTGAAATAACTATTTATGATCATTTAATGAATACTTCAGTAGAGAAGGATAGAGAACATTTTCCAGACTATATCTGGGGTAGAATAAAGCTACTCTGTCCTTTTAATACAGTGGAGTGAAAAAATGTAGAAGTAAAACCAGTGTATCCACTCACATCACTGCGAAGATCGTAGGCATGTTTGGCATGGAGAATTTCAGGAGTATCCCAAACAAAGCAGCCGATACCTTTCAGCCAGTTAAGATCATCCTTGTATATCACCTAAGGTATCAGAGCAAAGCAACAATCTGTAAGACTTCCACTAGGATCTAATCTCTTATTGCTAAATCAGTCTGAAACACAACTGTCAAAAGATGGCAAGTGAAACAGACAGTATTTTTACTTTGCATTTGTTTGTTTGAGAAAATCAAAACAATTTCATTTGGAATTTAAATAATTTTTCTTCATTGCTTCAATTTGGCCAATAAATAAAAACCACCCAATAATTATTAAAAATCATACTTGCATATCATACTGGGCAATGATTTATTGATAGATCACTGCTGATCTACAGCACTGACCTATGCAAGGCAAGTGCATGGAAGCATCATACCACCAGCATATTCTCAAAGTTCCAAAGTTTCCATACCTTATGCAACTAAATAACAAAGGACAATTTACAGACAGAGATGGCTGAACCTGTAGAACTGGAATGTTACAACCAATGCTTACACTGACAACACTGAAATTACGCATATTAAGCCACATCAACTACGCACTTATGTGTTACAAAAACATGATACAGATGCTGTTTAGCAGTGCATAATGTAACAGATTCAAGAGGCAACTTCAGAGTGCTCCAACTAAGATTTTGAGAAGTCATTTCTTCCAATAGAGTATAAATGCAAGAATGTCTTTTAAAAGTGAGCCACAAACACATGATTTGTGAACTTACATCACTGACTTGATCTGTTACTTTCCGAACATGAGAATTGATCTGAAGATCTGGTAGACAGATCCAGTCGTGCAGATGTGTGCGGTAATCGATTTCACTGATTTTCTTCTGTGCATCCTTAGCAGAAATTATGTCCACCATGTCTGGAATAATGTGGACTTTGGCTTTAGTCTTTTCATAGACTTCCTTGTACAGACGCTGCAGAGTTAAACCAGTACATTAATAATGCTGACAAATAATTTGCAGTATTAAGCATTGATACATTTGAAAATTATTATTTTCATGGAATGTCAGTGGGAGAGCAATCACCCTATGGCTGACTAAAAATAACATTGTGAGTACTCTAAAAATAATTAGCAGTATCTTAATAATTTCACAATGCTTTATGAAATTTCCATTGCACACACATTGAAAGGAGGCAGACCATGTAGTGCTGCATTTTATACATAAATATGTCACACCAATGGTTTATCCACACAGACAATTTAACAGTTGAGACACAGGCTTGAAAAGACATTCGTAAATTTATGACAGTATTCAGCAAATACTGAACGCTGCCAAATGCATATGGAAATGTGGCATCTGAATGAAGGCATGTGTATTCTTTGAGTAGCCTCTTCTGAGACAAGTATGGTTTCATCAGGAAAAGACACATCAGAAAACAACACTTACATCAATATTGAGCTTTCCAACTCTAAGGCACCTTGCTGTATTGGGATCATCCTCAACACCCCTGGGTAACGTGTACAGTGCTTTAAACTTGTCATATTCTTCCCGGTATTTTACCTAAGCAGATGCAAATAAAGGTAACAAATAACTCACTCCAATGAGTCAACTGGTTTTTTGAAACAAAATTTATCACTAAGCAAAATACTTAGTTAACTCCGACAAGCAGAGAAAGCCTTTAAAGCAGGATCTCGGTTTTTAATTTCATTTTAAATGGCAAAGAAAGAACGTAACTATCACATTGCAAAAATAAGAAAGGCTGCCTGGAAGATTTTAAAAACTAATAGATGTAGAATAAGCTACTAATTGATTGTTCCAGCTGTTTCATTTAAAGATCCATGAACAGAGTGATCACTCATGAGCCTCAGTTCAGTAAAGCATAAGATTATGTCCTTCTATACTTGGTAAAGCATGACTTAAAGACTTCTGGTGTTTTTCTGACCTGGATGATTATGAAATTTAAACTGAAAAAAAGAAAAATCAAGAAAATGTTTCTACTACTATAAAATACGGCATTATTTTCTACAA
This sequence comes from Psilopsiagon aymara, assembly GCA_024733675.1. NCBI lineage: Eukaryota > Metazoa > Chordata > Aves > Psittaciformes > Psittacidae > Psilopsiagon > Psilopsiagon aymara. Next base: position 25,163 of record JANRGW010046978.1, read on the forward strand.
AAAGAAGCAAATGACTACCTAACAAAATTGTTTATTTACAGTTACATACTATACCTAAGTTAAAAACAGAAGTTATGATTTGGTTTGTTTTTTGTTGGTTTTTTTTTTTTTTAAATGATACCTATAGTATTTGCAAGGCATGAAGAAAGTATTTTATTCACTTACAATACTAGCATTATGCTTCAGTTCTTTTGCACGTGCTAGGGATACAGCATCAGAGGGCATTGCATAGCTAGTTGCTTTCACTTTTTCCCAAGCTTTCTTGTAGAGATTCTGTGGGGAAATAGAAAGTATCTGTGAGTGGAAAAATTCTTCTCCTGAGTAACAACCAACAAACAATAGAAATCAAAACCACTTCAGTTTTTATATATAGACGGTAACTATTGTTTACTATCAAGAGGCTGTGAACTAGTTTAATCTTGACAGTGCACAAAAAGGATGACAAAAATGCTTTCTAACTATTCATGACCATTCTCATATAAGGTCTGAATTTTGTTCAGGTGGAATTTTCTTCAGAGAATCCATTTATTAATGATTCTATTTTGACAAGACAGGAACTACAGTTAGAAAATATTCCCTCTACCTGAAATACAGTTTCTTCTACCAATTCAAGAAATGCAAAGTGCTGCCAGTAGCTTTGACAAATTTTATGTTTGGACATTCATCTTCAAACAGATTCAGTGAACAAAATGAACAAAAATCCCATGTAGTAGCACCTTAATAAATAAATAAATAAATAAACCCTCTTACATTGCTAAAGAGATTTTTCAAATTATTAACTCTTTCAGAATCTACTGTTTCAGTCACAGTTGTATACTTGTCCTTAGTTTTGTGGAAATCTTCTTTGTATTTCACCTGTAAGACAAAAGGCAGGTTTAGTTGTTTCAATTCTCAGAAGGAGCATGGGGAAAGCCCGAGTACAAAAAGTGGGGAGACTCACATCACTGGCATTTATAGCACTCTGCACTGCAGTCACATAGAGAGGTGTGTCAGTAACAACTCCAAAGTTCTGAAAATTCTCTTTTCCTGCAGCTGTGTATTTTATCTAAGGAAACAAAACGAAACAAAACATTAATGCTGAAAATGACCAAGAAATTCCCTTTCAGCTTCCTTTAAAATCAGTTCTAGGAAACTGAAACCCAAGATTCTGGCCCAGTTAAGACCAACTTCAAAAGTGACAGGTTGTAGAGAAGCCAGTAGGAACTAAGTAGTAATGAAAATTGCGCATCACTGTATAGCATCTAGTAGCCTAAGGCACAATCAGCAAGTCAAGAGACACCATTTTCCCAACATAAATGTCTCACCGAGGTATCTTGTGCACATAGTGGCACACAGAAAAACAAAGTGTTATTTTCTCACTGTTACAACCAACAGTCTTGCTGTTCTTCTATTCTCCTGTTTTTTACTTCAGTAACACAAGTGATCATGTCTTTACAAATGAAACTCAAAGAGTGAATTATAATAGTTTGTAAAAAAAAAAATATTCTGATGTAATAGAAATTACTCCATTCTGCTCTGGACTAAGACAAGTGTCAGTCCCAGTGAATCACAAATGGAAGGAAAAAAATCTTATAAATATTTACATTTGAGGAAAACAAGCTTACTTGGCTCTGAAGGTCATACGATTTTTTAGCCTGCAGGATTTGTGGAGTATCCCAGACATAACATCCAAGTCCCTTCAGCCAGTTTAAGTCATCTTTATACACCACCTGCATGGAAGAAAACAGACCATTAAGTTAGGAAGAAATCTGCCTTCTGCTTGAAGGCAGTAGTATTTGTTTTTCTTCTCCATATTCAGTATCTTCTACTTGCGTAAATCCAATGCTGAAGGTTATCACTGGATCTGAACAAGGCTCCCTCAGCAATTCCAATCTATTTGGAAGCTAAAATGTGAGCACAGAGAAAGCTGGCCTATCTCTCAGTTTGACTGAATGATTTTTTACCACAGGATTTGCAAGAGTTATTAAACCAAATAATACAGCACAGCAATGGGCTAAGCAGTTAACACATCGTCACATTTTATTAGGAACCATTTTATTGGTTGGCCCAAGCTGAGATACTGTTCGCACAGTATCGAACTTTTTTGTAAAGTGTGATTCATTGTGCCATTCACTCAGCTCAGACCCTGTGTGTCAAAACAAGCCAAATGAATAAAGTCTTTTCCAGACCCACTGGATCCAAAGGATTGTGGATGCTGTCCTGGCCCATGGGCAAATCACAACAATCCCAATTACAACACTTAACGATCACTGCAGTACAGCAACTTTTTGACTGTACCAATGTGCATGGACCAGACTGTAAGCTTGCTATACAATCTCATCCAGTCAAAGAGAGATCAAGTGTTGGTAGCAGTGACTTTTGAGAAGGTTTCATAATGTTAAATTTTTTTTTTTTCCCAATTTACAAATGAGTAATAAATAACCAGACCAGTAAAATGTCCCCCTCAAACCATGTAAAAACATCATTTTTGGGACTATGCTAATAAGCAATCTAAGACCATGGTTATTAATTTCCTATTTGTACACCACGGAAGACATTTTAAAGTATTTTGTATCTTAAATACCATGCAAAAAATACATGAAAGGCTACTAAAACGTCAAACAAATAAACACATACGTCACTCAAAATTTCCTGGGCTCTTTTGGCTTGAATAACATCATTTTCTTCAGGTGAACAGTTCCACTGATGGAAGTAAGTTTTGTATTCAAGATCACTGAGGATATATTGGCACTTCTTGGCTAGCACGTGATTCATCATGTCACTAGGAATATGGACATTTGTTTTGGTGTCTTCATAATTCTTTCTATAGGCCAACTAAAAAGGGAAACGACAAGAAGAAAGAATAGTGGTTTTCTGCACAATTTTGACAGGTTGCAGGTTACGGCATAATCTGAGGCATGCTTTCTGTATTTAGTAGTTAAAAACCCACAGGATTCGACAGAATGAAATCTTAAATTAATCACCGTTTCTTTTGATGATATTCTAGAAGGACAAGAATGACCTTATTCCCTTACAGATTTAACAGCTGGTGAAAAAATTAACATGAATTCAAGATCAAAAAAGTGACATGCAACAAAACATGTTTGTGATCTAGTTAAATCTCCTTGTCCAAATGAAGACAGAATATTTGGGATTATACTGACTTTATGTCCTGCATGATATGTTATATATGCTGTGGTAAGGAAACACCAAATGTGTGTTTCACTTTTCCAGTTCTTATATTCCCATTTCAATTAAAAATTAACACTTTTTTAATAGAGATATGTAAAGCAAAAGAATCCCAAGTCATACACTATTTCTTACTGTTCAGATTCTTAAACGGAAATAGAAAAAATGTTTGTTTTTTTTTTTTCCCCCTATTCTAATAGGTCTAATAGCGAAACACATCTCTTCTTAACCTCCTGAATAATTTCAAGTTCAATTATTCAACCCATGTAACAAAATAACCATTCAGGAAACATAAACATGTTGAAAAAAACTTTTACTGGTGTTAACAAGTATTGTATTACTTATGATTAAAGATGTCATGCTAAAATAAAGAAAATAGGAAAATACTACAGTGAGGCTAATTCTCTCCTTACCGCACTCCTCATTTTCTGGAATGCTAGTGAATGTATGACACTGGGGAAATCATCAATCTCCTTCCCAGCCAGGTAATGGCCTTTCAACTTCTCATATATTTCCTTATATTTAAGCTGCAAAATATTCATGTGGAAAATTTAAAGTTCATTCTAACAACATATATGGAAAATAAAGGAAAAGAAAGGAGAATTCATACTAACCTCACTATTTATGTAGTTTGCATGCTTTGCTCCAACAAGTGGAATATATTTCTCATCCAAAGAATAACCAATGGGCTTGCTAATCTCCCAAGCATTTTTATAACGTTTCTAGACAAAAACAAAACCAAAACCAAATAGAAGTTTTGGTTAAAAATCCGTTATTACTTTCAAAGAAACCTGACTTTGCCATTTATACGCACATGGAATATAACTTGCAGCCACTGAATTGTCCCAGTAAAGTAAATAAGGAATATTAATTTTGAATACATATTCAGTGTTACTAAGGCAAACAGAATGAGTGTTCCAATTCAGGAAGGTACCTGAGCACAAATCTAAGATGATCTCCACCTTCTTTGCTATATTTGGAATTTAGCATTTCTCCTCAGAGTAATACAAGTATCCAACATGCAGATACAAACTCTTATTTAAAACTGCAGCATAGAACAGACATTGATAATTCCATAGATACCTGTTCAAAATGGTGAAAAATCTTCCAGTAAAACCACTGTATATATTAAAAGCATTAACTGTGTCAGTGGCACTTTTCTAATACGTCATATTTAAAATATATATATATATTTACTTTCAGACTAACTTATGAAGCACCTACTCCTATGAATGAGTAGTCACATTTTCAAAAAATAGAGACGTCCAATAAAAAATTATCTTAGGGATGTACATAATTTACAATTTTCCTTTCTTAGAAAAGAAAATGTAAATTTCATTAGCTGTGTCAGAATATATCATTGATTGGAATTATAAACTGCTGTCATACAAACTCTACTAATGCTATTACTGCTTCTAAACACCCAACAGCAGTGCTTTGAGATCAGTTCAAAATGAAAAGAAATCAGCCTTATCCCAATGATCCAAAGTGAGAAAAAAATAATAAAAAGAGATTAAATAACTTTCACAGTGCCCCAGTAGACTACTGACAAAAATGAACAGTTCTCTGAAGTCCACCTCACATTCTGTTCACCTCAAAACAAATTAAAGCTTAGTTAGATAATTATTGAATCTTACATCACTGTATAGCAAGGACATGTCTTTGGCATGGTTCAGTGCAGGCGTATCATCAGACCCAATATACTGGCCTTTCTCAAGGTTAAACGTTTCTTTGTATTTTATCTATAAAAGATAACAAACACAATGTTAATTCCATGGGAGAAATAAATTATTCCAATGTGTCATCTTTTTGGAAGTAGACATTAATTTTCTGTTACCGCATTTTCAGTAATGTTTGTAGTTCCACCAACTATAGTACACAGTCAAATGTCACCAATTCATCACACCACAAAATCCACACAGTATTGTAACAAAATTCAACTGGCTGATCAACAATACAGCTCAGTAGCAACACCAGAACTCCACTAGTACTGTACAACTAAGTGCCGTTCACCAAGAACAGGACTCAATTTTAAACTACTATATGCAAAATCTGTCAACTGTAAATAGGAGACATGCTATATTCTTCTACTGAAAAATGCTAAATTATTTTGGCTATACCTTGTTGTTTGTTTATATAATTTCTTATTAAACTTATTTACCCCAGTAAAAGTCTATTATTAACGAAGCATCCATATGTATACGCACGCACACATAAGTACATGCATAAACAGTACAGTTTAACAGAAGCAATTCAGTCATCTACTAATTCTAGTAATATAACAGTTTCTATTTCTTTTTTTTTTTTTAAAGTACATACATCACTCTGATTGACGGAGTTCATCTTTGCCAAGACAATGTCGGGAGTGTCAACCACACTGGTATAATTGGAAAAGTTATTGAGGGCTTCTTTTGTATACGCTCTCTGCAAAGAGATGAAATATTTTCTTAAACACTGAGCATGAGAAAGCACTAATCACAGAACTGTTGAAATATTTTCTTTTACCTTATTTATCAGTTCTTGTGCATTCTTAACTTTCTTGTGTTCCACCGAATCCAGAGGAATCCAACCACAGCCACGAAGCCATTCCAAATCAGACTTATAAATATTCTGAATGATACAAAAAAAACCCCAAATTATTTAATTCAGGGTGACATTTCTATTCTTATGAAGTTCTTTACTGTGAGGGTGGTGAGTTACTGGAACAAGTTGCCCAAAGAAGAGGTAAATGCTCCATCCCTGGCAGCATCCAAGGCCAGGTTGGACAGAGCCTTGGGGGACATGTCTCTATTGTGAGGCATCCCTGCTCATAGCAGGGGGGTTGGAACTAGATGATCTTAAGGTCCTTTCCAACCCTAACTATTCTATGATTCTAGGATTCTAAAATATGGGCAATATACTTAGTTCAAACAAAGTGGAAATTATAGATATATGTGATATCACTTACATCACTTTGCAGATCGTAGGCCTTTCTTGCCTGAATACAGTCATTCTGGTCAGGATGGCAAGTCCATTCATGCAGGTACTGGCGGTAGTCAATATTGCTGACCAAGGTCTGACATTCCTTTGCTGCTACAACTGACACCATATCCGGAGGGAGGTGAATTTTGGATTTTGTCTTGTGATAGTCTGATTTGTACAGTCTGTCATTCTGGATCTCACCCGCATGCTCAAACCATACCAGTTTTGGATCATCTCTCATGCTGGCAACTCCAACATAGTGACCTCTTTGTTTGACATATTCAGCTTTGTATTTAAGCTGAAGGAAGAGGGGAGAAATATGTATAAAATCAGCACTGATTATATCTGTTCTGTTTTTAACCTGTAAACAGCTATGGGTTTGTCAACACAAAGAACAGATGAGACAGGGAGTTGTGAACTGCAGTCTTAGGTTTTCAGTACATGACCAGACAAAATTACAAAACAAAACAAATGGTAAAGTTATTTTTTATAGTCCTCCACAACAAAAACCCTAGAATTTTCTAGACAAATATACTGTCATTTCTCAGTAAACAGCATTTTCAACACAAGAGCAATGATTTGTTAGAAAATGTTTACTAATATTTATACAGTGGATTCAGCCTCATTTTTGTAACTGATTATTTGAGACTCTCTGTAGAGTGGGTGTTTAAGGTATTTATATCTCACTGTTTTGATAAAATACATATTCAAACTGGGTCATGTAATAATTGCAACACCCATTATGCAAAAGTTTAAAAGGTATTGTACACACCATCTTATAGCTGTTCAAGGAGGAAACCTCCAGCAAATCAGTGAAATTAGAGCTATATATATAAAAATCATAATACCACTTCAATTATTGAACATTTCCAAAATGTTGATTTTGAAAAGACCATTTCTGGAGAAAGCAAAAGTAGAAAGGAGAATCTGACCTTTCAGCACTGATGTCTGTAAAACCCACAATAACAAAGATTACTGAATTACCTGGAGGACAGTGGACTTTTTGGGTCATGAAAAGTCCACTGTATGTTACCCCTAAGGAAAAGCTTTCTAAGCCTGTTGTTGAACTTGCAAGGCCTTCAGCATTTCTAGGCTTCTGAGCACTTGCCTTCCTAATGTGAAAAATTATTACCTCACTTTGGACATCATTTGAGTGTTTGGCATGACAGATTTGCACAGTGTCAGGAGGTAAGAGGTAACCAGTGGCTTTTTCTTTCTCCCAGTTTTCCTTGTACAAATTCTGTGGAAAATAAAAGGAGGAATTCATCACTACTACAATGATAATTATTACCATATGTATGGAATCTTTATTGAAGTACAAGGATAACAAATCCTTCCTTCGGGATATTTTTAATAGAGCAAGTTTTCTAAATTTCTCACAAGAGTTATTAATGTGAGCAGAAACTGTCAGGGAGCGATCACATACCTGATTAAGAATTCTAGCTGCTTCTCGGGCCATATCTAGTTGTGGTGTATCTGTTAGAGTATAATTTGACTTGACCTCATTCCAGGCTTTGTGGTATTTAATCTAGAAAAGTAAAGAAATTACTGCCTTGCAGCATCGCCACATCAGAACTGGGAAAACGTAATACCAAGACACTTGTTTTTTGCATGAAATAGTGTGTAAAATCCTGAATTTGCAAAGCTATTGGACACGTCACGTTAAATATACACACAAATGGGTGGATTTTTAAAAAGAAAATTGTACAAGAGAAGAAATTACAAAATTTCTCAGCGATATTTTTGAAAATATGTTCCAAGGCAGCTGGGTGTACAGGGTATCATCAGAAGTTATGTCACGTGTTTGGTCTACAGGGATGTACAGCCATAACCATAAGAGCAAATCCCTTTACTCAGCATGATCTCCCTGTAAATGCAGCATTCTAGCATATCCCAACCACAGCTATCTACATCAAGTCATGTTTCCAAGCACAGGACATGCCTGAATGTGTGTATGTGGTTGCATGGCAGTATGTCATTCAATTCAAACGCATCACGGTTATTTCCAACCTTTTACCAGTGAACTAATATGGGGCTGGGCACTTCATATTCACAGACCAGCTCCTCACAGACTAGCCTCCAAAAATATATGGAGAATGGCAAGCTGACAGCACATCAGTTTAGTACATGTACAAAAGTGAGAAGAATTAAACAAAGCGGGACCTTGATAGGCTGGAGAACTGGGCAGAGAGAAACCTAAATGAGGTTCAACAGGGGCAAGTCTACTGCATGTGGGGAGGAAGAACCCCAAGCACCAGTACAGGTTGGGAGCTGATCTACTTGAACACAGTTCAGCTGAGAAGGACCTGGGAGTGTTGGTAGATGGTAAGTTGACTGTGAGCCAGCAGCGCACCCTTGCACCTAGGAGGGCCTAGGGTGCACTGGGAGGAGTGTGGCCAGCAGGTTGATAGAGGTGATACTCCACCCTGGTGGCTCTCTCTGAAAGCATTCAAAACCACCTGGACATGTTCCTGTGTAACCTGCTCCAGGTGGTCCTGCTTTGGCAGAGGGGTTGGATTAAATGATCTCCAGAGATCCCTTCCAACACTAATGATTCTATGATTCAGTGATTATGCTCCTGTCCAAAGACACTGCATGCAGAAACTGTCAAGTCATGAATAAAAGACAGAAAGTCCAATATTTACAAGGGCATGTAGTGATAGGAGAAAGGGGAATGGCTTTAAAGTGAGAAATAGTACATTTAAATTAGATATTAGGAAGAAGTTCCTTGCTCTGGTGAAGCACTGGCTCAGGTTGCCAGAGAAGCTGTGCCTGCCCCATCCCTGGCAGTGTTCAAGACGAGGTTGGAGGGGGCTTTGAGCAACCTGGTCTAATGGAAGGTGCCCCTGCCTCTGGCAGGGGGGTTGGAACTCAACAATCTTTATGATTCCTCCCAACTCAAACCATGCTGTAATTCTATGATTATGATTGCCAGAGTGGAAGTGGTTATTTATGTTCATGCTGTCAGTGACAACCAATGATATCAGCCACGACTGAAAGAAGAACCTGGTTGCAGAACTAGCACTGGCTTTTCAAAATATGTAGGAAAGATGTTATTCTGCTTAAGGAGCTTCTTTCCTACAATAAGTGATGGAGATGAGCTTGTGAAGACCTATTCATATTTATGTCATACTTTCACAGAATTCCCAGAATTTTTCAGCATTTTTTAAATATCCTTTTAAAGATAAAATCCTACCATTTAAATATGCAGACCAGTTTAACAGCCCAGAAAAATGCTGGCAAACTTACATCACTACGAATTTCACCACTATTCTTTGCTGTGATATAATCAAGTCGGTCCGCCACTGGAGTAAATGAAAGAGTTTCAGGTTTTGTACGGTACTTTTTCTATACAAGAGAAAAGATCACAAATCAGATTACATGGGAACAGATAAGAAAATAATTCTGAATACATAAACAAGACAAAGTTTACATGAAAAGAAGAACTCTCCATGCACAATTAATGCTGTGGAAATGCTCCAGTTGAATTTTTTATTAAAAAAAAGAAAAAGAAAAATTAACCATTAACAGTACTTTAAACTGCAAATACCCTTAAGAAAATTTGAGTTTTGAAAAACAGTATGTTACCTCGTTCAAGAGATCTCCAGCATATTTGACATGGTTGATTCCAACTGAATCATTTGGCAACCACCCAATTCCCCGTAGCCATTCTAAATCAGATTTGTAAACAGCCTGGGAAAACAAAGAGGGTCCATCTTGTTAGCTACAGTTTTCTGTACAATCCAGGAAGATTCATGAATAATAGCACTTCTACTGGTTAAAAGGACAGCGGTAATTTTAATATGAGCACCATATCTGAACTTATTACACTTCAGGCTTGGCAATAAATAACAGTGGCATATAATTTGCATTTCTAATACATAGCAAAGCCAATTCGTTGAATTCAACAGAAGGCCCCTGCTACTTAGAGCTGAAGCAGACTGAGACAATACAGTAATAATTTAAGCTAAGTTTTCACTTACATCACTCTGAAGATCGTAGGCCTTCCTAGCCTGTACGACGTCATTTTGATCTGGAAGACAGATCCACTGATGCAAGTATTGACGGTAATCAACATCACTGACCAAAGACTGACCCTGTTTAGCTGATACAATAGATAGCATGTCTACTGGTAGGTGGCACTGTGTCTTCCATTTGGCAAAGTGCCTCTTGTATTCCAGTTCACTCTGAACTTTGCCTATGCCAAGGGCAAACTGCATTTTCGAATCTGCTTCTGCATTTGGAACTCCAACATAATGTCCTTTCTGCTTCTCATGATCCAGTTTGTATTTATACTGGGTAAAGAATAAAGATCACCATCACTTACTGTTATCATAAAATAGGTCTTAAAGGATGTAAAGAGTTAGATGCCCCTGCTAGCACTTACATCACTAGCAATTTCTCTAGAAGCTTTGGCTGCCTTGATAGGGATTGCATCTGCTCTCAAATCATAACTCGTCTTCACCTCATCCCAAGCTTCTTTATACAGTTTCTGAAAAGACAGCAAAAGTCCCATATATGCTAAATATTCTGGCGTTTGTCATTAAAGAAACACATAGTTTACTCTATTCATTTGCTGAAATACTGTAACTATTTTTTTTGGCTTTATTCCTGCTTGCAGCCACAAATACTGATGCAAATCTTACTGACTTTCAAACATACACAGTGCCTGCAACACAAATTTTGCAACTTATACTGCATAGAAGTGTGTTTGTAAAAGTTTAGAAAATACTTTTATACTTTGGGCTCTTATGTGTTTCAAGAAAATATTACCGCAATGATGAATGAAATTAATAATTTTTTAACAGCTGCATGCAAAGCAAGCATTTGTGTTAAAATGTCTAATTACTTTTAAGAATAGCCATCAGAGAGAATTTTGCAAGTTCTGTATGGCTTCAATGAGATTCATGTGACTTAATCTTCAACTTTGTAAGTAACATCTTAGAATGTTCAAATTCACAGGATACACATGCTACTTTATAGAAATGTAGAAAACAGAATGATAAACATACCTTACTATAATTAACAGCATTAGTCTTGGCTAGGTTGATTTCAGGTGTGTCTGCCATGATATGGATCATAGTCTTGTCCTTTTCCCAGGCTTCTTTGTATTTTGGCTGTTAAAATAGTTCATTTTATGATATTGTAATTACAGAATTTCACTTATCAATAACAAAAATCCCATAAATCCCTCCAAAATTATAATCTCTAAAAAATAAAATGTCTGGAAATGCATTAAACCTGACTTACAATACTACTGATCAATTTTATATTTTAGCAGTGAGATTTCTCTTTAACTGTTTATAGTTTTGAAACAACTTTAAGAACATTGTAACGTACAATGCTGACTTGTTCGGCATTTGCTTTAGCGAGAAGAACATCTGGAGAATCAACAACACTGGTGTATTTCAGGCTTTCAATAGGTGTACGATAGACATTATCACTCAGAAGATCCTGGGCATGCCTCACTCTCTTAACAACTGGAGAGTCATTAGGCAACCAGCCAATTCCACGGAGCCACTCCAGGTCTGACTTATAGACAGCCTGTATCAGACATGGTCAGAAAAAGGAAAACATTGTGTTTTCAGTGTCATAAGTAAAATACAATCTGGGAACCAGCTTTTAAGTAGCTTGTTTCTTAAGTAATACATTCTAAACCTGGTGAAGTCAAATAGAGGGGAGACAACATGACAGAACTAACTGCCATTAATGATGACGAGTACTAAAGTCTTAAAAAAGGCTACTGATCCCCGCCAAAATATTTATTCCTCTAGTCATTTCAACAATTTACAAGTCAAAAAACCCCACAATCTGCCCACAGGAAATTCAACAAAAGGAGGAAAAATAATGTTACAGAATTAAGAGTGACTAGAGCTAAACAGTGTAATTTCTGAAGTGATATCAGGCAGTATTATAAAAGTATTAATTGAGGAAATCTTTCAGCAAGGGACATGAATCTCACTTATGAAATTCATAATTGAAACAGAAGAAGAGAGCCCTATCTTGCCTAATTAGCAGCCGAGTCAGGACATCAGCTGTAGTGACTCCTGTTTTGAAATTAGTCACTTAAAGATCTTACCTGTTATCTTATATAGGTTTCTTGAAACTAAATAAATTTCCAATTCAACTCAGATAAAGAGGAGTATCAAAGACACCTGATTCCAAAGAGGCAAACAGATGTTATTCCATCAAAACAAGAGAGACAAATCCTTCATCCTCTCCAGATCACTGTTACAGTGTGTGCAACAGATGCCACGTAAAGCTTTGATACAATTTAGACATACACTTTTAAAATTACGAAAAAGAGCAGATAATAGCACTGACAAGAAAAATTTGAAAAAAGAAAATTCTGAAGATATATCCCTGGAGACTGTAGCATCAAACCATCAAAATTGGGCAGTAATATATTAAATAACAACAGCAGTTACTACCACATCTCTACACATACGCACATCGCTCTGTAGATCGTAAGCCTTCCTGGCGTGGATCACATCATTCTGGTCAGGCAGACACGTCCACTGGTGAAGGTACTGACGATAGTCAATATCACTGACTAGTGTCTGGCAATCCTTGGCTGCCTGCACTGACATTGCATCGACTGGTATGTGGACCTGGGACTTCGAATCATGGTAAGCCTTCCTGTAAATTCGGTCATTCTGCAGCTGCATAGCACGCGCAGCCCACGACAGTTTGGGATCCTCCTGGGCAGTTTTGCACCCAATGTAGTGGCCTTTCTGCTTCTCATGTGTTTCTTTGTACTTGTACTAGACATGCAGAAAGAACATAATCAGTCACACATTGCTCACCTCAACATGACTCACAAACAAAGGCTTTCAGCTTCCTAAGTAGTAAATCCTTTGAGCTGAACTTCAGTCAGTTGAGCTGGACACAGAAAGACAGACATAGCTACAACATAAAGAGAAGACTGTACCTCACTAGCAATGTCTCTGGAAGCCTTGGCGTGTTTGATGGGAATGGCATCAGCTCTCAAGTCATAGCTTTTTGCCTTGGCCTCATCCCAGGCCTTCTGATAATGTTTCTGCAAATAAAATTAATCAACCTTGTTACACACAATCCAGAATGATAGCAATGCCTTTTCTTAAAGGTTATTCTGGAATTTTAATTGTCATACTCAAATAATTCTTCATATGCAGAATGATTTTATTCTCTTACATTGCTGATGTTGAGAGCGTTGACTTTGGACTGAAGCATTACAGGAGTATCAGAAGGTATGGAAACCTGCGTCTTATCTCTATCCCAGTTTTCACGATACAGACGCTAAGGAGAAAAGCATAATGACATTTCACTGTCATCTGAACATTGAAGAATCCCTCCCATAGGAATTACTTAGTACTTCTGATTTGCAATATTTTTCAATTAGTCATTCCCATGGAGCAAATTCTAGTCTCCAACACAATGAAAAGAAATGTTATCACATAAAATGAAAGATAAGTGAAAGGCAAGTAAAAGGTAAGCTTACATCACTGAACTGCAAAGCATTGATCTTAGCCTGGACAATATCTGGTGAGTCAGTAATGCTGGTGAATTTCATCTCATCCGGACGTGTGCGGTACAACCTCTCATTCAGGAGTTCCTGGGCTTTCTTGGCTTTCACCACATCCACAGAACCTTCTGTCAACCAGCCAATGCCCCGCAGCCATTCCAGATCTGACTTGTATACATTCTACAAAGAATACAAGGTTTACTGACATTGTAGGGACAACTCATGCAGAGAGATTTTGTACAAGGTTTTCCCTAATTTCCTCCTCATACAGTTACACAGCAAGCAGGCACTGAAATGGTGGTGTACGATGTCCTTCCCACACACAGCTAAAGCCCAGATTTGCACAGCAAGGAAAGTACTGGTCTCTTTAAGACAGTTGCTGCAAAAATATCAGTGGTAATATTTGCAAGTAGTCTGCAAGCAGTCTGCAAGCAAACACTGTACCAAAAAATATGGTCTCCTTATAAACTGCCTGGGCTATTTCTGTTCCCCAAGCCGAAACCATGACTGATTTGGAAAGGACCATCCAGACAAATGAAAATAAACACACCAGGGCTGACTGTAGGCTCATGAATGTGCATTTGAAAGTATATTTGCACAGTCACAAAGAAGCAAAGCCTCACACACCTGCCATAAAGTTTCCTACAATTACTCTCACTCACATCACTCTGTAAATCGTAAGCCTTCCTGGCGTGGATCACATCGTTCTGGTCAGGCAGACATGTCCACTGGTGAAGGTACTGACGATAGTCAATATCACTGACTAGTGTCTGGCAATCCTTGGCTGCCTGCACTGACAT
>JANRGW010046980.1:0-23508 GCA_024733675.1 Psilopsiagon aymara
AGAAAAAAAAACAACACAGCTCCACACCGGCTACCAAGAAGGAGAAAAATGACTGCTACTGCCGAACCCAGGACAGTAGGGTATACACAAGTTAGTATTATGAATTTTTATTTGCTCGGCAATACAGAAGGTAATTTGGTTATGCCTTGTTGACATAACCGTCATGAGGCACCCAGGCTGCCTTTGCTAGAAGGACAGGAACACTCATAAACTGTAGGAAATGTCCTGATTTCTGAACTTGTGGGTTTTATTTTTCTTTTTTCTTTTTAGTTTTTTCTTTTTTCTTTTTCTACTTTTTCCTTTCTTTCATTTCAGTTTTCCTTATCTTTTTCATTTTCTTTTTTTATTTTAAATTTAATTTTAATTTTACCCTTGTTTTTGCTTTACCTTCATGAACAACTCCTTTACTGTCCAAAAAGTCAAACCTGCTATGTAGGAAATTAAAAGTCAACATATTAAAATTTATTTTCATCTGATTATTTGAAGACATGTTAAATATTTATAAATCTTGTCTCTTCATATTTTAGAATTTTCTAACCATTTGTTTCTTTTAAGTCTCGGTAAAGATTTCTTCATCATATTTTATTTTCCTGGAAGAAATGTGAATAACTTGAAAAAAATCATCTGGGATTTTTTTTTTTTTTTTTAATAAATATATTATGAATCAAAATAGCTAAGAAGAAATCTTTGACATTTTACTGCCCAATCATTCCATTTAATTTTTTCCATCTAGTGTACTTGAATTAGAATTACAGTATTAATATGTGACTTTAATTTGAGAAGGAAATTATTTTTTTATAGAAAATCTAACAAGAAAGTTAATCAAGAAGTGATATTTATATCCTGCTGAATGGAAAACCTAAGGTATTTTCCTTCTTCTGAAGTACCAAATGTGTTTCAGAATAATTTTAACTTCATGATTGTCTGAAGGGAATCATAACATATCTTCCTAAGTTGCAAAAGAAAGGTAACGTTTGTTGTAATAAAAACAAAGGTGATATCAACTGGTCATGGTTTTTTTTTTTATATATGTAAGGAAAAGCATTTACTGAAAGGACAGTAACCCCAAATTTTTTTAAAGTTCCCACTCTGTAACTGAAGTCATAGTCTTCGTAGCAGGTTCTAAATTCATTTCAGATGAAACCATTTAGTCTCAGCAAAACTGGAATTGATGAGAACTCAATATTTTAACTCAGCTGAAGATTTTAGTGAAAAAAAATTAATCAGTAGACTCCTAATTTACTTCATGCAAACGTGATTTGATATATATATATATACTCACTATGGGATAAAAAAATATCGACACTTTTAATCCTATACTCAGTCAAAATAACTGGTGCAAATCCAAAGATTGCCATTTCAGCCATCTTGTAATTCCAAGTGCAGACACTTTTCTTTGATGTGGAAATAATTTCTCATTGAGTTAGTTTTGTTGACTGATGGCCCTTAATACCCACACAGGCTTGTGAATCCTGGGCTGAATACTCTGCTGCTTTAAAATTAATGTTGATAATATCAGTAGTTAAAGTGCCTTTGCTATGACGTTGAAAAAAAAGGTAATGCTCACCTGCATCCTTGTATAGATATAGTCCATAAAAGAGCAACTCTTAACTCTTGCAATGAGGCATTCAGTCTATTCTTACGTTACTCTAGAGAAAACAAATCCCATTGCCACAGATGACACCTTTAAAAGTAGGTATTTAAGAAAATCATCACCATTTATGATCTTAGGGTTGTACCAACATTGAAGAAAAAGTTATTATTATAAACTTCACATAAATAATGTCATCCTTGACTTCTCTAAGTTTTATTGCTTTTTTTTGGAAATAGTATGGGTTATGTTTCAAATATCTCAGTTAAACTAACTGAAGAAGACTTTCTACATTTTGAAGGCATCTGTTAAGGAAAAGTATTCAAAATCTTCCTTCACGGATACTGCTTGTTTGATTTTACACTGACCAGAGGTCAAATTAAATATCAGTAATAGGAAATTCTGGGAGAGAGAATTTTTTGTTAATACTGGCAACTCTTTCCTTCACTAATTTTCAGAATAATTAATACAATAATATATAAGTAGAATAATTTACTCTTTGCAAATTCCTGATTATAATTTTACATAAAGTTTGCATATTCAGAATGAATAAATGCAGTATATATTTTCTTCTAGGTTATTAGGAATTTAAAGTCTTGTGAGATGTAATTTTAAAGGTAATTTTCAATAAGACATTGGATTTAATCTACAAATGTGTAAAGATATCTTAATTTCATCTCTACGTACAGGCAAAATGCAAGGAAATTAACATGAGAAGGTGAAAACACAGCGAATTTCCTTTGAGTTGTATCAGTGAAATCTGAAAGTATTTCTGCCTAGACAACTTTAAGTAAGATAACACATCACGCAGGTTTTGAAACAGTGTTTCTAGCATACAGTTATTTCACACATCCACTGATTTACTATTACAGAAACAATGCAATTTGAAATAAGTGAATATAGCTCTTCCAAATGTGAGCTTTAATGTTGGCCACAACTTTCTAAATTCTATACGTTCCAGGGAATGTCACACTTCTCTTACTGCTTTCCCAACAAAAGACTCAAAATTCTGGTTCGGCTACAGTTTTTTCTAAATCTATTCCAACACTCTTTTCACCTAGTGTGGGCAATCTTATTATAATTTGTCCTTTGATTATATTTGTAGCAGAGAAAGACATCATGGACACTAAATTTGAGACATCCACTCTACAGTTTTTCCTGAGATGGTGTTTCTTCAGTTTGATTATTCCTGGATTTGTTAAGGGCATAATCATCAAATACCTCCTTTTAAAGACAGTCATCACTGTCTTTTCCAAGAAAACACATAACTCATAGGAAAGAGGAACTATGCCAAGAAATAAAGCATGGGAAGAGTGCAAAGAAATGAGCTGATTTTGTAGCATTTAATCTTATACTTTTAAAGTTACTTGAGTCATTTAGAGAAAGGTCGAAGAAAAATGGGAATTCCCAAGCCCAGACAACTTAGAACCAGAATTTGGTACAAGCATTATTCTAATATGATCCCAAATCATTTAGAAATGTCTGTAAAAATGACAACAACAGTAATAGTAGTAGTAAACCCAAGAAAATATTATATAAATTCAAGATAAAGTGTAATTAAAGCAGATACTTGGCCCTGTACACCTCATTATATTTTCAAGAAGTCACATGTTTAGCTATGTGTAGTGGAAATCACCAGATGTGGCAATACATTTGCTACGAGTTGCATTTTTGAACCTCAGTGTTAGAGGAAAGACAGCTTGCATGAAATAGAGATATTCTAGGATCATGAGTAAATAAATAATTACATAAAAGCAAAACTGATAAATAGAATTCAGAAATTAGTAAGCTGAGACTTCTAAAAAAAAATCTTCCTTTTGATTTTTTTTTAATTTATAAATAACTTGTAACTTAATTTCGAAAATATTAATAAACCTAAGCTCACCTTCCAACAACAATGTTACTGATTTCTATTTCCTTTCTTACCTTTGCTAGCCTGGATAACGGCAGTCACACAGTCTGTAGGAAGGTGATATTCTGATGTCCATCAGGGAACTGATGCAATCATTGTGTGTCACCAATGTACATTATCATCCTCTTGTCAAGCCATCAAGCACTCCAGCTTGGAGACCCACAACACAGTTCTAGACTCTTATTTTTTCTGGGCACTTTCCTGATTACAGTTCACAAACACTTCAGGAAAATATTGTATTGGTCTCCTACTGATATCACTACTGTCAATATCATGTGAGTACTAAGTGTCTCTAATCTATCTAAACACAAAAAGGACAGCATGAAAGAATAAAATATATATAACTGCAGCTTCCATTTCCTTTGATCTGGATTGTCACGGTAGTGGGTGGGGATACTTATTGAGCACAACAGCAAAAGCTTCTCATCTTGATATACAGTTGAGTCAATGACTAAAGCAAACATTGACTCTGTTTTCAGGCTTG
Source organism: Psilopsiagon aymara (assembly GCA_024733675.1). Lineage (NCBI taxonomy): Eukaryota > Metazoa > Chordata > Aves > Psittaciformes > Psittacidae > Psilopsiagon > Psilopsiagon aymara. The sequence continues at coordinate 3,988 of JANRGW010046980.1, forward strand.
AGATACAAGAAAAACTCAACTTCCCTTTATCCTTTTTTATTCACACACCTTGGCAGTAGTAGTAATCTCCCTTATGCTTTGAGAAAATGAAAACCTTGTATGTCCTCTCCCACAGCCACATTTACACACAGTTACTGTAGTTATAACTGTGTATAGCTTTCATTTTTGTTTTATGAGAAATATAAGTATGCTTTAAAAACAAAACAAAATAAACCATATATCGCATTTGATATCTCTTTCCATAAGGAAATGGACATCTTCACTCTGAACATTTTTCAGTGGCAAATTCTTGTACCTTATGATTAAAATTACATGACTCAAGTACTTTAGTATAATGGTAAGAGAAAAAAAAAAAAAAGAGTTACTAGCAGAGGTCATTAATGGTTTTGGTGCACAGAATTTAGGTTAAGTAAGTCATAACTTCATGTCTGAGCCATAATTTGTGTCTTGCGCAAACGGTTACAATCCAGAACCAGGTTAAAACTCAAATCTATGTTTCCCTTAGTTCCAGCTCTGAAACTCTTTAGGATAGCAGAAACTTAACAGAAGCAGATTGCTTCCTTTTCAAAGTGAAACTAGCAGATTCTTGACCTCTCTGTGTCATGGCTTAAGTCCAGTCAGTCACATAGCTTGCTCAGTCACTCCCTCCTCTTTCTTCCCTCCTAGTCCCGGGGGGATGGGGAGGAGAATTGAAAGAATGCAACCCCTATGAGTTGTAATAGGAACAGTTCAGCAACTAAGGTATAACACAAACCATAAGGGAAACAACAAGGGAAGAGAATACAATCGCTCACCAGCCGCTGACAGAAATCAAGTGCGACCCAGAAGCAAACCCCCTTTTCTGGGTAACTGCCCCTAGTTTGTACATCCTAGGCATGATATGCTGTGGTATGGAATACCTCTTTCGTCAGTTTGGGTCAGGTGTCCTGCCTCTGCTTCCTCCCTGCTTCCCCTCCTCCCTGGCAGAGCATGAAGCTCAGAAAGTCCTTGGTCAGAGTAAACATTTGAGCAGTAACTAAAAGCACTGGTGTTATCAGTGCTGTTCCCAGGCTGAAAGTCAAAAACACCGCTCTGCACCAACTACTAAGAAGGAGAAAAAATATTTGCTACAGTTGAACCCAGGACACTGTCACTGAGAGGGTGATTAGCATTAACTGCTAAGTGTTGACCAAAAGCCTTATTTTTGAGAATGGAGGGAAGGAAAACAATCCACCTTAGTCTGGACTTCGCTTCCTTCTGTTTCCCCCTCTGATTCCTGCTGTAGGTCATTTATCTGAACCAACAGCCAGGAATTGTGGCTTTGCTTTTCTGAGAATGGGAAGGAATTGACGAACTCTGAACAGAAAAATTGCTTCAGCAGAAGAAGCCCAAGGTCCAATTTTTGACATAATTTATGGTGGAGATAGACTACAAGATAATTAATTACATGAAGGATATTTAATTTTCATTTGAAATTATTTTCATTTGAATACTCAGATTTTAATATGCAATCTGCGATCTGCTATGTAGCTATTTAGCCTCAGGAGGCCTAACAGGTGTAATATAACGAACCTATAACTATACGGTGCAGGCTATCATTAATCCTGTAAAATACCAGCCTAAATTTATTTAAAAAAAAAAAATAATTAAAACAAACAAACAAACAAACAAACAAACAAAACCTCACAAAAAACCCACCTCAGCAAACAAAAGAAAGTATAAGCGTGGACGCGTAAAATTTAATATGCAATTGGATGAGATACAAAGATATAATGACTACTTTCAACAGGGGAAGCAATTCATTATATGGCATAATGATATGAGTGAGCATTTGTATAATGGGTAAATCTGGTCATGAATATTTAACATGCACAGAAACAGCCAAGTGCAAAACAGATTTTCTTTTGAGTTACAACCAGGTCACAAGTGCTTTCTGATTTTCAATTTATGGCACAATTTTTTCTCTTAAGTACAAAGCAGATTTGATCATCTGGCTGTCAACTGCAGCTGCAAAAAATGAGTTTATTGGTTATCACTTAACCTTACTTGGAAATTATATTCAAAAAAGCAATTTTACTTTGTTAACTGAAGATACAGTTTTAAAATTGGCTGAAAATTCTTGAATGCTTCCATTGGTTTGGTATATTAATCCTACCCTTAAAGACATACAACTGTTTTCTTACATGCTGAAGCAGTATAGTACTCTAAGGCTAGATATTTCCTCTTTTTTTTCTTTTTCTCTAAATGAAAAAATGTAGACAATTATAGGTGTTAGGAAGTCTCAACATACCTCATTGCTATTGCCAGTACATTGCTTTTTCTCATATTCTGCTTTTAATTTCTTTTAAACTTTGATGCATTCTACAATGGAACTTTCTAAACAGACCTCAATTCCTCCATTCTGTCATGGCCAAAGAGAGGATGCAGACTATTTAAAACAAAACATAAAAGTGTGTAAAGCTATGTTTTAATCAAGTGTCCTGGGTTCAGCAACAGCAGTCATTTTTCTCCTTCTTGGTAGCTGGTGCGGAGCTGTGTTTTGACTTTCAGCTTGGGAGCAGTGTTGATAGCACCAATGTTTTGGTTATTGCTTAGTACATTTTGGTCTGGCCAAGGACTTTCTGAGTCTCATGCTCTGCAAGGGAGGAGGGGAAGCCAGGAGGGAGCAGAGACAGGGCATCTGATCCAAACTGACCAAAGAGGTATTACATAACATAGAACATCACGCCCAGAAGGTAAAAACTGGGGGCAGGAATGCGGAAGAGAGTAGTTCACAGCTCGGTTGCCAGGTGGTGCATTTGTATACTCATCCGTTGTATTTTTCCTTGGTCATTATTGCTATTGGTGGTAGCAATAGTGATTTGTGTTATACCTTAGTTATTGGACTGTTCTTATCTCAACCCGTGGGAGTTACATTCTTTCAATTCTTCTCCCCATTCCCCCCCCCCCCCTCCTTTTGGAGTGGGGTGGAAGAAGGAGGGGGAAGTGAGTGAACACAACTGCTTGTTTTACGGCTTAAACCACGACAGTTCTTCTAGGAGGGGGAAGTGAGTGAACAAACGGCATGGCCGATTTACAGCTTAAACTATGACATTAAGTTAAAATGTTTCCAATGTTTTGAGTGGGTGCATAGCATCCATAATCTATAGGCATGCATAAATATGATATATTTGGAGTCAACATTATTTTTATAGAAGGAAGTCATACCTCAAAAATATGTGTGAGGGTCTTGAGGGATTTAATAATTTGAGGGGGCACAAGGATCTATCTGACTGAATATACTTTTGTTTTTAGAAAGCTTTCTCAGGTAGGAACCTTGAAAACAGTAAGAATAAAAAGTTGGTGTGGGATTAATTTTCCATAGCTTAACCACAGGAAGATAGGTTATCATTATAACTGTTGTTACTATTAATATTCTGTAGTAATATATGACCATGTATCACAATAAGGAGCTAGTTTTTTTGTTCTTTTACCCTTTCTCCTCCTCCCTGCCCCCAGTACAATGCCAAGTTATTCTAAAAGTCCTGAAAAGGAAACAATCTGTAACATGACAAAGCTTGGAAGTGAAATAACAAGTTCAAGATAAGAAAAATGTAAACTGATTGTGGCAACCTGCTGAAGATTTACACTGTGCTGAAGGTCTGGCCAGAAAATGAGAGATGAAACTTAGTTGCACAAAACCAAATCTACCCTGTAAACTTTCCTCTCACAGGAAACTGTAGTACAGAATCCTCTACAGGTATGGAATGTCTGTTCAAAGCCTAGCTAGAATCAAAAAGATTTGAACCAGTGCTAAGTTCTTAAGATAGATTTGAACCTGCGTGGTGGACACACTAAGATGTCAAATACTACAACCTGTTTCCAGCAATATTCTTGTTTTTTTTAAACTACCCAAAGAAGTTACCTTCCACATAAGACATTATTTAAACTGGTTCTCTTTTCCATTATAGGATACTGTGGATGGGACCAAAAACTTATGGGCAAATTAATGCTCAATTTCATAAAGCAGCTGTAAGAAGAAAGATATCGATACAGCTTTTGGCTCAAAGTTCATCAATATGCAAATTTTCTCATGGCTGAGACACTATAATGAATTTTTGCCTTAGAATCATAGAATAAGTTTGGAAAAGACCTTAAGATCATCTAGCTCCATCCCTCCTTATACATACACTTTTCTTAAGGTTTTGCAACTGATCACTACTACAAAAAGAATAGTGAAGTACAGAAACAGTTGCCCAAAGAAGTGGTACAATGCTTTACCTCTGTCAGTGCTCAAGAGCAGGCTGGACAGAGCCTTGAGTGACATAGCGTAGTGTGAGGCAATCCTGCCCATGGCAGATGGATTGGAACTTAACAAACTTAAGCTGCTCTCCAACCCTAATTATTCTATGATTCTATGACTTTGATGGGTTTTTTGTTGTTGTTGTTGGTTTTGTCTGTTGGTTTGTTTTGGGATTTTTTATAAATAAAAACAAATCTTAATACAGTGATGTCCCAGTCTTATGTGGTATTCCCAAAGCAGAAAAAAGCAAGGATGGTTACTGAAAATGTATGTTTCAGACCACACTGTGGACCAGGACAAGGAAGAGACAAACCATCAGTCTGTTAATGACTTTCTTTCAAAATTGAAACCTATACAGCCGGGAGAAAAAACGGTAGCTGAAAAAGAAAGAAAGATAATAGAAAATGTACTGGAAAGTTGATAGAACTGAAAGACCACTCTCAAATTACATATGAGGAAGCCTTTATGTTCAGCACAGGTGCTACAAAAAAATTAAAAGCAGCAAAGTATGCCCCAGAACAGAAATGGTGTATACAGCTCTGTTTCACTATCAGAGTGCACCTTCCTCCTTACACAGCCTATAAACACCATCTCAAAAATGGTGAATGCAAAGTATTTCTCATAGTCTCTGTTTTCTACTCAGAATCACTGGTCCATGCAGGTTTGAGAGGTCCTTAGGGTGTCTCAGGTGTGATTCCCTGATCGAAGCGTTGCCAACACCAAATGCAGATGGCGATGAGCAAGGCTTCACACCCTGGGGGCATAAAAGTCTCCAGAGATAGGAAGCAGCCATGCTGGGCAATATGCTCCACCTCTTAGCTATCCACATGCTATTATAATGTATGTAGTCTGAAGTTTTCCTGTTCCAGCTTCTGTCTCACCCTTCTGCCCATCCCTGCCCCCTAGATTCTCTCCCTGTAGACACCAGGGTGCTGTTAGGTATCCCAAAGCTGTTCCTGCTCTTGACTGAAACAGCCCCAGCCCTGCAGAGCTGGTGTCACCTTTAAAACTGACAGAATGCATTGAGTCACCTTCCATGTCTACAATAAAGACAGTCAACAGAACAAGCCGCAGGACAATCGTCAGCATTTTCTGAGTATCACAAATGGCTGTGTTTGCGCTCAGAGTATACCACCACACAAGTAGTAAAAATAAGTTTTTTAAGTATATGTAAGTAAAGGCAAGTTTGTTTCAGCTATGCAACCATAGCTAAAACTGATGGACTTATTCTAGAATGGGACGCAAAAATCCATGCGAGTGCCTGAAAGGCATCATATGACTTTGAACTTTAAAATCTCTTGCCATTTTTCATATTTTTCATTTCTGTCACTCTACACAAACAATACCACCCAGGAACTGTGATCCAAATCTAATCAGTGTCTTCTATTTGCAGGGAGCTACTGCTTTATATGAATTAAGGAAAAAAGTACAGATACAGAAACACTTACTTGGGAAAAATCACACTGCTGTCATCAGCAGAGAATCTCTTCAACCCTTTTGTATGGTGAAACATGGCTTTTCTGAATCTGTTTATATTTGTATGTTTTCTTCAATACAACAAAGAGGAGGAAAAAAGGTCAAAAAAAGCAAACTGAAGTACTTCAGTACTGAAATCTATCTTTATATATGGAGCACATGCATAAAAATCTCATCATGTATTTAAGATCTTGCATATTCAGATCTAGGCTCTTTCATTGAATGGCATAACAATGAGTTTTTATGATAACATGTTATACAAAAAGCAGCATTGTGTTACTAGCCCATACTTAGTGAATTTGCATTCACAGCCATGTCAATCCAGAAACATATTCTGAACAATAGCAGCGAACTGTATGAGCCCACTGAGAACTGCTGAAAACAAACTACCTCAGACTCTTGTATCCTAATCAGGGCCACAGCAGGTAACTTTCTGCATGAAGCTTTGTGTTATAATCTCAGCTAAATCTAATTTTGGTATCTAATGCTACCTCTACATATGGCATTATTAATTGGTTATTTTATTCAGTCTCTTCTACAGCTAAGAATTTAACTTACCTAAACACTGAAAAATGATGCCAGCTGAAGTTAAAGTCAACCAAAACTGTGACCCTTCAATTCATAATTAAATTCTGAGAGTACAGTTTGTGGGCGTATGTTGCTATCAATTTAACTCCTGAAGTTAAAGAATTTTTTTTTAATTGCTCTCTTAATTTTGGGAGCAATCTTAACCTTTTTGAGATTACAGATGCATGTAATATCACAGTAATGCACTTCTGTATAACAATGAAACTCACATTATTTTATGTAAAACTTCTACAGGTTGAGGCAGATTTTTTAGCTTGTCTGTGTTTATACGGTGACAGAAAATATCATCATATCCAGCAGGCTGGGTTTGCTCTGTTGTAAATGAGCATTTCAGACTCTGGTGATGCTCTAAAATTATTACGCTAAATTTTCACTGACTTGATATTCAGCAAAATATCCAAACTATCTGATTATTTTTTTCCCATTAATTTCTTTTGCTATGCTGTCTTCATTTTTTCTTCTACATTTCTTGCACTTCAACACTCCAGAAAGAGAAAACAGGTTATTCAGTTTCCATGTTAAGGTTTACCCTTAAACAAAATACAGGGTGTCTGAATAGATTTGTTATATCAGAAAGACAGAGTTGTTTAACCACTTTTTTCAAAGAATGATAGGATATCTTCTTTTACCATGTGATTCCATATTCCTCTAAGATTCACCTTTATTTCTGTAGGAAAAGTAAATAACTTCTCACTTTGACTTCTGTGATTGCCACCACCTCTGAAACAGCAGTCATTAGCCTCCCATTGTTTCTTTCTCTCTGACTGCAATGTCAGGCTTAAAATATACTTTGCTATGATAAAGCACTTTGCATCTGAAAACACAATGGAAAATATTTGCTTTGGCAAACAACAGAAAAAATACCTTGCTAAATTCTTTTAGAGGAAAGCATTGGTAAAAATATCAAGAAAAGAAAAGAAAAAAATCTTAGAGATGCACTGTCTGATGTGAATATGTCACACAGCCGAAGCACCATATAGCTGCCTCTATCTAGTTGATATGCTTAACTGCCCAGGCAAAGCATCAAATACTACGGCAGACATTCAAGTCTTCCCAGCTGTGCTTATATTGAAGAATTTAAGAGTGTATCTATGAATTTTTAAGTACTTGTTTATTTGTAATATTAAAGACTGTGGCACGTGGCAGTAGCAGCTGATATGCATATTAGCTCAGTGGAACATTAAAAAAAAAAAAAACAAAAAAACAGAAAACAAGGAGAGATATCACTAAATGCAGGTTTGCTTAAATATTTCTTCTGAACCTATCATATTGGGTCTGGCCACTCATCTGATATGTGGAAGACAATTTTCTATTTTCAATTACTTCTGTCTCTCTGTCATGTAACATAATTATTTAGATTAATTTGTCAGAATAAAAAAAATTACCGAACAATAAAACAAATACAACACCACAGAATCAAACAAGAAAGATAAGTGGCTGTAACTCTGCAATTAATCTGTTTCTAATGAGTCAGAAAAGGTACTGTCATAGTCTACCACAAAGCAGAAGAGTTTTTAACCATCGCACAGGTGGCTGTTGAGGGCTGGTTTCTGTTTTTTCCTCTTCCTTCCTCTCTCAAGAATGTGCTATGAAAAGACGTGCCAAAATATGAGCATTTCACAGAATGGAAATCACACCATCAGGGAAGTCAAGTACTTAGACAAGAAGACTGCGTGCCCTGTTAACTTCTGATGGCACAGTTTTCCGTTTAACAGGGTTTTTTAAATGTAAGTACTTCTTAAAAATATAGTTCATAAACTTTTTGGTCTGATTTTTATCTTTTGCATTAATTAATGGCCTTTCTGCCAGCTTCCACCTGAAATGAGTTTACCTTTAGAGTTGCACAGCAGTCCCCTCCACTGCTGTGTAGTGGATGTTCATACTTCTCTGCTGAAATGTGCTGCATTGTTCATCTTCTTCCCTCATGTCACTCCAAATCAAGGCATCACTTAATTGTAGGTGCTTTTGTACGGATTAGCATTGAAATTCTTTAGAAACACCTATTTTTGCAGGTCTTCAGTTAAAAGAATAGATGTGCTTAGAGATTAACACTGAACTCCCATATGAGTCTCTCTGTCCCCCCTGGGATTTGTTAGTTTAAGTGAACAAATAAATATTCATATTCACATGTCATGAACTGATTCATGCACTTGTTCTTCTGCTTTATCAACATCCACAAGACTTAACTCTACTTGAATGCAGCCTTTAAAAATATATTTCAAAAAAATGAAGAAACTTTTTTTTGCTGTCTGCAGAGGTTGGGAAAAAGAAATGAGATATAACTGATATAAAAAAATCAACCTCATACTTTCATTACATAAAACGACAAGGTTGAATTATATTACTTCATGAAGAGAAGATTAAACTGCTTCATATTCTCTTTGGGATACTTTTATTTACACCTTTATCAAGGGATCAAAATGAAATATCAATATCTTTTGTTTCTAGTCTCCTTCCATGCATGCATCTCAGAGAGTATACAAAGTGCTACTGGGAATAATTAGCTCCCAATTATCACCATTTGCATTTCCACTTGTTCTGTTTGTAAAACTCTGAAAATTCTCTCTTGGTCTATTAACAAGGGCTGATTTTCCCTTGGTTTCTGTTTCCACTGGGTCACTGCGTGAATAAACACTCCACTGAGAAATTAATTCTCAAGCTAATAACTTTGCAGGTGGGTTTGGTGCTGTTCTTTAAGGAAATAAGTAGCTATTTAGGGAACTCAGTACCTACTTGTTCCTGTGAGTGGCTAGGATATATCTATTATCCTGTCTGTTTACACAATGTTGTCACAAGCCCAGCTACATTCATTGTAATTCCTAAGAAGTCTAGCCAAAACTGCATTTTCAATGTCTTCAGTGAAATAAATTGAAGAAAAATTTACAAGACATTAGTTAAAGAACTACAGAGAGGCTAGGGGTCCGCCTAAAAGAAGAGAGCATAAAATTGATACTGAAAAGTGCAGTGAGTATAGTGGAGCAGAGTCACTAGCAGAGATCCTCAGGGCCTGTTTGGGAACCAGCCTTGCTTAATTTCATTAGTAGCCTCTTGCTAAAAGAGGCAGATCCTGATCAAATTTTCTGATGACACAAAGTATCCTCAATATAGAAAAAGATCAGACTAATACTGACATATAAACATAGAAGTAACTGAATTTCCTTGATGTTGAGACTCTATGATTGCCTTTAGGATTAGTCTAGGAATAAGACAGAATTAAGTATGTCCTACAAAATACAGAACACTCTCAGAAATTTCTAAGAAAACTTACTGTAGTAAACTGTGAATTTATAAACATGAATAGTTCAAAAAGCTTTTGGTGTCACAACTGATCACAAGATGAAAAAGTCAACAATATGATGAACAAAGAGAAAGATTGATTTATAGGGAAATACATTTGCTGTATAATAACCCATGGGAGTAATAGGACCCAAAGCTCAAAAATAAGACTATGCTCTGTAGGAATATTGAGTTCATTTGAGAATTGAATTGTCTTTCTGTAGAAATCCCCATAGACTAAAACCTTGAACAATAGAATGTCAGCACTGGAAAATCTCACACAGCAAATCTTACAAGGAAATGGGCAAAGCACGTCAGTCAGAGCCTGCTAGGAGGTCTCCTGTCATTAAGGCCTATTGCACAAGCAGTTGACGGCACAAACATCTTTATCTGGAGCTGTATTTGCTTCATCTGAAAATAACTTTGTTCTTTTACCAAACACATTTTCACTGTAAAAATGTGAAAACCAAACTTCAAAGCATAATAATAAAATGCATGTTTTTACACAGAAGGAAACAATTATAGCATTAGTAGGCAAACTGCGGTAAGAGAAAAGTAGAATACAAAAGCTGCTACATATCTGTTTTAAAAAACACAATAACCTTATTTTCCTATGAAATATAAAGCCAAACAACATTCTGTCTGACCTTTTGAAAGAGAAGGTGTGCAATAGATTTCTCATTGCTTGCCAGGAAAATGCTGCTAAATATATAGACAAGGCGCTCAAGCACATTCTGCAGTGATTATGGCATACACTGAGATCTGCCATTATAACCTCTTCCATAATATCTTACACCTATGAGTACAGATTGACTGAAGTGTTAAACTGACAAAGAAGGGCAATTAGCTTTTTGTAAAACACATTCTGGGGAAAAAAAAATCCAGGGACTTTGGAAAAAAGTTATGAACACTTATGCATAGAGAAAAATGAACATGCACTGAAAGATCAAATCATGGACAGGTTTGTAGTGCTAATTAGCTAATTATAGGAACTCAGAATACTAGTACAAACATGTCAGTCTATGAAGCTGAAGGGAACATTGGCCTTTTAAGATGTGGTAGAGCACTAGTGGATAAGCAACTGACATCATCTACTTGACTTCTGCAAGGCATTTGACACTGCCCAGCATAATGTCCTCGTCCCTAAACTGGAGACAGATGGATATTCAATAGATGAATAGATGGATAGATGTCCAAGTGGAAATCAGTGACAAGTGGTGTTCCTCAGGAGTGGGTGTTGGGACCAGCACTGTCCAACATCTTTCCTGGTGATAGGGATAGTGGGATTGAGTGCTCCCTCGGCAAGTTTGCCAACACCACCAAGCTGAATGGTGTGGTAGATGCAGTGAAGGAAGAGATGTCACACAGAAGGACCTTGACAGGCTGGAGAAGTGGGCAAAGTGCAATGTCTTATATCTGGGTTGGGGCAATCCCAAGCACAGAAACAGGCTAGGCAGAGGCTGGATTGAGAGCATGTCTAAGGAGAAGGACTTGGGGAATTGGTTGACAAGCTCAATATGAACCATCAGTGTGTGCTTGCAGCCCAGAAAGCCAACCATAATCTGTGCTGCATTGAAAGAAACATGGCCGGCAGGTAGAAGGAGGTGATTCTGCTTCTCCACTCTGCTCTTGTGAGACGCCATCTGCTGTCGTGTACTCAGCTCTGGGGCTCCCAACATGAGAGATGTGGACCTGCTTGAGTGAGTCCAGAGGAGCACCTCTCCTACAAAGACAGACTGAGCTAGTTGGGCTTGTTCGGCCTGGAGAAGAAAAGACTCCCGGGAGAATTATTGCAGTCTTCCAGTACCTAAAGGAAGCCTCTCCAGAAAATATGGAGGAGGAGTTTTTTATGAGTGATAGGAGAAATGGGAATAGATTTCAGCTGACAGAGGTGAGATTTGGATTAGACAGTAGAAAGACATTCTTCAGTATGAGGGTGATGAGACACTGGAACAGGTTTCCAAGAGCAGTTGTGGCTGCCCCATCCCTGGCAGTGTTCAAGGCCAGGTTGGACAGGGCTTTGAGCAATCTGGTTTAGTGGGAGGTGTCCCTCGTACATAGCAGACAGATTGGAACTTATCTTTAACTTCCCGTCTAACATAAATCATGCAATCATTCTATGATTCTATGATATCATGATTCTACAAAAAACCCTGAATACAGTGAGCAAAGGTATCACAACTATTTTTAAAAATGTGAATACAGACATAAGCATACATAAGCAAAATTTCATACAAATGCAAAAACTTTCTTAATGACTTCTTTCATGAGAATAGCATTATGAAACATACCACAGTTTTTAAGGGCTAGTTTGTTTTTTTGGGGGGGTGCTACCCTCTACAGAACAGGAGAGTTGGAAATATATCAAAATGTAAACCCCAGAAAATAAGAAGTATTCATTTTGTGTGCAAAAATCAAGGTACATTTCAACTGAACAGCACTTTCCAACCCCAGGACATCTGTACATACATATACAGCAATCCAGTTTATTTACCTTTGCTCTACATGTGCTTTTTGTTGTTTCCAAATGTGTTCAATATTTCTTAAATGTAGAACTCAGTTTTCAACATTTTTCATTTTTTAACAGCAGTGGTGAACCACCAGCTACATTACATTCAGCAATTGAAATCCCATTATTTCCTTTTAATGTTGTGATTTTGAAAAACTGACAGTAAAAGGAGGGTCAATCTCAATATTTTGGTAATAACACTTTTTTGTGCTAGAAACTCTCGTACAAATATTTGCCAAACTTACTTGTCTGGTTTTGCATTGACTGCCAATTTCAATGAATTTCACTAATGACAGTTTACTTAGTGTATGAACAAGGCCCAAGAATGGGTATATGTGGTGTATGGGTATAGATGTTATAGACATATGCATATATATACACATGCATATATTGTCGAGAAAAAGCTGCAGAGAGAAAGATGGTTGAGATGATAAAGATAAAAATAGAGACAAAGGGGATGTAGGCTAGACAGAAAGATGATAAAGACAGAGATGCTATATTTATATGTATATGTATACATGCATATATAGATGAGATAAAGACATTACATAGATTCATCCAATCAATCATGGAAACATAGACTGGTTTGGGTTGAAGCTGACCTTAAAAATCATTTAGTTCCAAACCCCCTGATTCAGGCAAGGAAACCCTCCAACAGACCACGCTGCTCAAAGCTCAATCCAACTCAGCCTTGGATGCTTCCAGACATGGAGCACACATGACCTCCCTGCACAACTTGTTCCAGTGCATTACCACTCCCATGCTAAAGAATTCCTTCCTAATATCTAATCTGAATCTCCCCTCTCTCAGTTTAAAGCCATTGCCCTTTCTCCTATCACTACATAGAATCATGGAATCATAGCCCTTGTAAAAAGTCCCTCCCCAGATTTTCTGTAGGTCCCCTTTACAGACTGCCATACAGACTCCCTGGAGCCTTCTCTTCTCCAGGCAGAACAAACCCAACTGTCTCAGCCTGTCTTCACAGAATAAGTGCTCCAGCCCTCTGATCACCTTCATGGCCCTCCTCTGGACTCACTCAATCAGGTCCACATCTCTCTCATATTTGGGAGTCCCAGAGCTGAACACAGGACAGCAGGTAGGGTCTCATGAGAACAGAGGAGCAGAATCATCTCCCTCAACATGTTGGTCACACTCTTTTTGATGCATCCCATGATACTCACTGCTGGTTCAGGTTGAGCTTCTCCTCAGCCAACAGCTCAAACTCCTTCTCCTCAGGGCTGCTCTTAATCGAGCCTCTCCCCAGACCATTATTTTTGTTCGGGGTTGCCTTGGTTCAGGTGCAGGTCCTTGCACTTGGCCCTGTCGAGCTACATGAAGTTTGTACTGGCCCACCTCTTGAGTCTTTCAAAGTTCCTCTGAATGGCATCCTTTCCATGTAGATGTTGACCATGCCACACAGCTTGGTATTCTCAGCAAGTCTGATGGGGGTGCACTCAGTTCCACTGTCTTTGTTGTTGACAAAGATATTGAATAGCACCAGATCCCAATGCCCTTTTCCAGTCTGCTGAAACTTCACCAGACTGCAATGATTTCTCAGACATGACAGGCAGTCACTTAGCAAGTACATCGGCTTGTTCTCCCAGGACCCATAGATGCAGTTTGTCAGGTCCCATGGAATTTTGAACCTTCAGGTTACTTAAATGAACTAGAACCTGATCTTCTCCTTGAGCTTTTCTTTCTCCCAGTATCTGCCCTTGCCTTCTGCAACTTGGGCACTCTGGTTTGAGCTCTCGTCAGTGAAGACAGAGGTGAAAAAGTCTTTGAGTACGTTGGCCTTCTCCTTCTCCCAAGTGACTGTTTCCGGCTTCCTTCCTAAGGGCGCTAACATTTTTCCTAATCTTCCTTTTGTCCCCAGCATACCAATGGAAGTTTTTCTTGATGCCCTTAACGTCCTTAGCCAGTCTCAGTTGTTTCAGGGTTTTAGCCTTCCTAGCCTGATTCCTGACTGCTTTGACAGGGACAACACACACTAAACCATGTCACCCAAGGCTCTGTCCAACCAGGCCCTGAACACCACCAGGGATGGAGCATTCACAACTTCCCTGGGCACCCCATTCCAGTGCCCCATCACCCTCACGGTAAAGAACTTTTTCCTTATATCCAATCTAAACTTCCCCTGTCTAAGCTTCAACCAGTTACCCCTTGTCCTCTCACTACAGTCCCTAATGAAGAGTCCCTCTCCATCATCCCTATAGCCCCCCCTCAGATACTGGAAGGCTGCTATGAGATCTCCACACAGTCTTCTCTTCTCCAGGCTGAACAGACCCAACTTTCTCAGCCTATCTTCATATGGGAGGTGCTCCAGTCCCCTAATCATCCTCATGGCCCTCCTTTGGACTTGTTCCAACAATTCCATGTCCTTTTTATGTTGAGGATACCAAAACTGCACACATCACTCCAGGTGAGATCTCAGGAGAGCAGAGTATAAGGGCAGTATCACCTCCGCTGACCTGCTGGTCATACTCCTTTTTATGCAGCCCAGGATACGATTGGCTTTCTGGGCTGTGAGGTCACACTGAAGCCGGCCCATGTTCATTTTCTCATCAACCAACGTCCCCAAGTCCTTCCCTGCAGAGCTGCTCTGAATCTCTCTCTGCCCAGCTTTTAGCTATGCCTGGGATTGCTCCAACCCAGGTGCAGGACCCTGCACTTTTCATGGTTAAATTTCACAAGACTGGCAACAGCCCACCTTACAAGTATGTCAAGGTCCCTCTGGATGGCATTCCTTTCCTCCAGCGTGTCAACTAAAAATCACATTTTCTTATTTAAACAGAACATATTTTGATATTCTGAGTAGGTAGTAGGTTTTGCTGTTTCTGATGACAGACTTGACAATACCTGCACCATATACTGCTGTGAAGAAGAGGAAATCACTCACCTAAACTGTGTCAACTCGGACTGAGAAGTTATTTTTTCCTAGCTGGTGATGAACTTGCATAAAAGCAGCACATGGAAAAGTACTCTTGCCAACAATGCAGTAACAATGCCAGCTGGTCCCAGCTGTACTATGGTTAACATGGAGGCTAACCCTAACTATTCTATGATTTTATGATTCTATGGTTCTATGACTGTTTCTCCATATTCCTTCCAAGCTACCCGTCTTTGTTTCCACACTCTGTATGTTTCTTTTTCATGGTGGTGTTTGTCCAGGGGCTTCTTGTTCATCCATGCAGGCCTCCTGACTTTTAGATAGACATAGATGATACAGATGGTATAGACATAGATATAGATACAGATAGATATAGAGACATAGACATAAATATAGATAAATATAGATAGATATAGATATATAGATATAGATATAGGTATGGGCATAGACAGAGATAGAGATAGATACAGATTTCAAGATAGATATCAAGATACATTGATATCAAGGTAAAGATGGATGCATATATAGATCCATATTAGATATAAACAGAGATGAGATAATATGAAGGTAGAGAAAGAGACAGGGATGTAGATACAGACGCAGACACGGATACTGTATCTGTGCCTTCCTTAGAACAAAGATTATTAAAGCATTTTAAGAAAACCTTATGGGGAATAGTGTAGTTAAATGGTGTCTCTGAGTTTGCCTGGGCTTGGAGGCTATCATAACAACACTGTGAAGAAGGTGTAATGGTCACAGCCTGTAATCTTTCATCATGTAGTGCAGCCGCAGAGGTGTCACTGCTGATATTTTCCTGTGATGGATTTACTTGAATCTAAGACCGTTGAGGCAAAATGTCTGAAAAAAAAAAGTATATGAAAAGATTATATTATGTGTTTTCACAATTTTAAGAGTATGTTGGGTGTATTTAGTCAAATGCAGTAAAAGGTTTTCATTCCTCTGTACTGGGTGAGAAAATACACTGATAATACCATCTCTGTTTTAAGGGCACTGTTGTTGATTTTAAAAGTGCATTCTTCATTTGAATTTAATGTTCTCTCAGTTTGCTTCACCTTCAGGTTACAATAATATTTTGCCCTGAGAAGATGTATTTCTTCTCCAGCTAAGTGTTTATCTTCCCACTCCACCAGCAAAAAAGTAATGTATGTGCAGTGTAAAGAAACAAAGCAGTGCATTAGAGCCACAAAATTGCAAAGGAATTCTTTTCCTTCAGGCAAGACATCAAGCAATGTAGTAATGCATACTTGTCTTGTGAGCCAAAAGAAGAGAATAAACATTTTGTCACATATTATCTGCCTCATTTAATCCACAGGGGCTTTAATAGATAATACTCTGAACCCAGTGTGCTTGAATGAGCATGGCATTCATTTTCCTAGATCATTTACTTGTAGAGGCTGGAAGCTATATGAAGGCAATTAACATTTATCATAAATTAAACAAGGTTTTATGGCAACCAGAAAAGCACCGCTGGAAATGCCATTTTTTCAGATTACCACAAGGCAATGAAGAGTGGAAGGAGATTTTAATTATTTATTTATTTATTAATTAGCAAACCTTTCAAGCAGATAACTGAAAATCAATGGATTACTTCTAAAACATTTGACAAGCAATGCAAAACAACATCACACACGTGCAGAATAATATCCACCACAAAACTATAACCAAGACCAAATGTGTCTGATTATATTCAGAATACTGCAGAGAAGAAAGTATCTATGTGCTTATTAATAGATGCTTTTTTGGTTACATACTACACAAAACCAGTGACTCACACAAATTGAAGAACACAAAGTAACCTTCTGAAGTCATAAATTTGATGTATTTGAGGTGTACTGTCTTTTTTTGGGCAGTAACTAACTTCAGAAAATCGAAGATAAACATGGCAGAGAGCACTGGAAAAATGAAGGAAGTTAAGTCTGAGGTTCAAATCTGGTTTGAGAAATTCCAGCAACAAAACCTTATTTAATTTGAGAGGGTTCGGAAATTCACATTGTCCAGCTATAGGCTGGACTTCCCAGACAAAGCAACCTACCATATAATAATATCTTAATGCAACTTAATAACCAGAGTGAAAACTCTTTTCCTGAAATTTATTTCAGCATCTTAAGCATGATGTTTTCATCCATGCCTTTCACAGTATAAAGTCTTTTTCATAAAGAATGCATGTGCATAAACACTCATATGTAACCATCATTGAATTTTATTTTTTTTACTGAAGAAAAAAGTAAAGCAGAAATGAGATTCAAGAGCTTATTTGGCAAAAAGGTAGATACTACTGTGGTGTGAAAAATAATACAAGTTTGTATTGTCAATTTCAAGCATCTACTACTAGGATGTTTATCACAACTCTGATTTTATCACAACTCCGTGATAAACTCAGATATGCTACCTGGCACACCACTGTAACTTGAACAACTGGAAGAAGATTCTGGATTCACAGAAATTTGGAATATCTCTGGTGGATGTTGAAAAGTCACAGGTGGGCACATCAGAATTTAATTTAACTCTGGATCATCACTTGCTTTCTTGTCACAGCATTGACAATTTCTCTTCTTCCATGGCCCTTCATCATGCAGAGCTCTTCTATCATAATATCTGGTCCATACAAAACCTTCAGAAAAGAGATTTTTTTTCCCCAGTGTAAAATTTTCCTTTGAATAGTTTCTTTCTCTACACAGCTAGCATTGACAATCTAATGACTAACACGTAGCATAAGTTATTTTCTCTTTTAGAATGTCTTCCTGGTGCCTCTTGTACTCCCTGTAGCTGTCGAGAGCAGCAAACTTATCTCAATTTCAGCGTATTTAGGAGGAGAAAATGTACTTGCTTCAAATGTAATTGTGATATATAACTATTAAAGTCATGCTGAACTCAAGAAGAGATGTAAACTGTTTCAAAAAAAATACCAAAAGCTACTGAACAGATTTCTCATAACCTCAGCAACAGTTTGATTGCCAAATTAGAAAGGAAAAGGTGAAAGAATCTAAAGAAAAGAAACTGTAGAGTTAATAAACATTAATTAATATTACATAGGAACCTTCAAATGCACCTAACCCCGAAAGGTAACCTACTTCTTGTGTTTCAACAAAAGGAAGAAAAAGAAAAAAGGAAAAGGATACTTCTAGCTTTATTCTTTAACAATTAAAGTAGTTGCTGCTGTGGATTTGTAAAGTTAAAGCCTGCTGATAAGATAACTAGCATGTAAATGAATCAGATGAAACACTGTAGAGAATCAATAATGTTGGAATGCACATCATGTGAATTTTGTTGAGTGCATTGCTTATCAATGTAATTACTTAATTATATAGTCATGAAATTTCATGGTATTTGCATATTTTTACAATGTAATTTACATATTTTTACAATGTAATTTCAAGTTCATATCAAACATATTCAGTTGTAATTTCTCACAGAGCTATGAACTTTCCTATTTCAAACTTATTTGATATCTCATATCAACAAATGAAAGGGACCACCTTGAACATAGGTCATCCTAAGCAACATAAAATCATAGAACAGTTAGGGTTGGAAAGGACCTTAAGATCATCTACTTCCATGGGCAGGGACACCTCCCACTAAACTGTATCACCCAAGGCTATGTCCAACATAGCCCTGAACACCACCAGGGATGAAGCATTCACAACTTCCCTGGGGGACCCATTCCAGTGCTTCACCACCCTTACAGTAAAGAATTTCTTCCTCATATCCAATCTAAACTTCCCCTGCTTAAGTTTGAACCCGTTTACCCCTTGCCCTACCACTACAGTCCCTAATGAGGAGTCCCTCGCTAGCATCCTTATAGGCCTCTTTCAGATATTGGAAAGCTGCTATGAGGTCTCCACGCAGCCTTCTCTTCTCCAGGCTGAACAGACCCAACTTTCTCAGCCTATCTTCATACAGGAGGTACTCCAGTCCCATGATCATCCTCGTGGCCCTCCCTTGGACTTGTTCCAACAGTTGAATGTCCTTTTTATGTTGAGGACACCAGAACTTCACATAATACTCCAAGTGAGGTCTCACGAGAGCAGAGTAGAGGGGCAGGATCACCTCCCTCGACCTGCTGCTCACACTCCTTTTGATGCAGTCCAGGATACGGTCGGCTTTCTGGGCTACAAGTACCCACTGCCAGCTCATGTTCATTTTTCCATCAACCTGCACCGCCAAGTGCTTCTCCGCAGGGATGCTCTCAATCTCTTCTCTGCCCAACCTGGAGCTGTGCCTGGGATTGCTTCGGCCCAGGTGCAGGACCTTGCACTTGGCATGGTTAACTTCCTAAGGCTGCCGTCAGCCCACCTCACAAGCTGTCGTGGTTTAAGCCATAAATCAGACACGCAGTTTGTTCACTCACATCCCCCTTTTTCTTCCCTCTAATCCTGGAGGGATGGGAAGGAGAATAGAAAGAATGCAAATCCCACAGGTTGAGATAACTAAGGTATAACACAAACCACTACTGCTACTACTAGTAATAATAATGACAAGAGAAATACAAGGGAAAAGAAT